>SNQN01005655.1:6756-43057 GCA_008642245.1 Bassia scoparia | reverse complement strand
AATTATGCATATGCCTTGCTTATTCTTGCTTGTTGATGATAGAATAAGCCTTTCCATGCTTATTTGCAACAATGCGGATGCCCATATATGATTTCACCATTGTAAGTAGCTTAAAGCTTGAAAAAGTGCTTGTTAATGGTGATTGCTTGCTTAATTGGGGATTATGGCATATGAGCGAATGTATATTCCTACTTGAAATTCTCGTTGCATATAGAATTCATGAGTGGAATTGTGTATTCCGTTAGCCATGTACATTCACTGGGGAGACGAAGTGCTCTTTCTCACCCTTTAGTTGCTTGCCTATTGTCCCGATTGCTAGGAAATTGTGCATTTCCTTCGACTATGGTTGTGTTGATTAGTTGTATGCCCTCGGAGGGTCCTTTGTTTGTATGCGAGATGTCTATTTTTAGTTTTTACGCTTCCCGTTTGTTTTCTGAATCATTGCTCCTTTTTTGCTTGTAGCATGCTAGTTCGAAGACGGAAACAGGTGTGTAGTTTCCGCCAGAGATGGAAGGTGACCGATTGGGACAACTTAGATCTGCGTTGCTTCCTTGTTTACCACATCTCCACTGGTCCGAAGAATGGACATTTATGTTGCTTTTACTTGTCTAGTTACCTTTTGTTTTGTCTTGCTTGCTAACTTTTGTGTCATCCCTTGTGCAGAGTGACTACCGTACTCGGACGTACGAAACATCTCACATAATCGACGATCTGTTCCGCTGAGAATTCTTTGAGCGTCGCGGACGAGTGTGGGACAACCTAGGCCGGTGCAACTTTCAAGACTTCATCCTTTGTATGACTAGCCAGTCGTACTCGCTTGCTTCCAAGATTCCGGTGTTTGACTTGATAGAGTTGTTTTGGGACACCACGAACACCTTTCACTTCCCGTGGGGGAAATGGCTTTGACTCCATATGACTTTGCCATGCTGACAGAGCTTGCTTTCACTGACAAGCTTGTCCCTTTGGATAGCGAGATCAAGCTTCTGATCCTCGCTTAAATGAGTGGCTAGGCTCGATTGCTTCTCGTTTGCGGGCCGATAGCGTGGACAACAGGGCGTCGTAGAGCGTGCTCATGGATGGTCTGTAGTTGGCTGGTACCACGAATCAGCAGTCAGGTAGGATCTTTATTCTAGTTAGGCTTTGCAAAGTTTTGTGTCCTGATAAGGGCACGGGGAGTAGAGTTTAGCTTCGCTTTCTCACTATTTCGGAGGACCTTTCTCACTATTTCCTATGAATGGGGTGGATTCGGCTATGTTGCTTTGGTGCATTCTATGAGAATGTGATGCCGTCAGTTGGATGGCGCTGCAGTTCCTGCGCTAGCTGGCTATAATAGAGTCCTTGAGGTAATTTTCTTTGACTTTTACCGCCTTGCATGTATTTGATTTACCTCTGTTGGCTGATCTTTTTAGTTTTAATTGCATTTCTTGGTTTATGAGTACTTTCCATGCATGGGCTTGCTGCCTGGGTTGTCCCCCCATGCACAACCTGCTCGATGGCCTGTGATGATGCGGTGGTCACCCCGAGACACTCCGTCTTGGACTAGCAGACCTCAACAACCGAGGAGGATTTTTCGCCGCTTGAACCCAACTGTGGTGGGTTTTGTTTCCTTTTACTTGTATTTTTACCAGATCTTGCTGCAGCTGGAGTGGCGCCCATGGAGGCGAGTAGGGAACGTAAGGCTGAGAAGGTTTGCTGCATCGGCCGAACTCGCTAATAACGATGCATCTTCTGGGGCCTTAAGGGCCTGTTTGATACCTTGGGGAGCGTGTGGTGAGGCAACATAGTCTTTCTGAGCCTGCACTGCCTCAGGATCCTCCATACAATATGATGGATGAGGATCTGCTAGTCACCATGTTGTATAATGACTTGAGTCATGGTGAGGTGATGGAGTACCAGCTCTTGCTTGCTGCTAGAGGTCGGGGCGCCTATGAGCGCTTTATCGAGGAGCGACTAGCCTCCTGAGTTGAGCTAGTTGCCGAGGTATGAGTCTTGTTTATCCACACCTTTTTTTTTGCATTTCCTTTCCGTTAGTTGTGCACTAACTTTGGCTTGTTTTGTGCAGCCTGACTACGACCTCGGGGAGATACCCTTTGCTGACTTAAGGATTCGTCCTGGCTCGGACGAGTTTATTGTGCCCTCTCCTCTAGCTGCTAGACATGCTTAGAACTTCATGCCCTCCTGGAGCTGGTCAGGTAGGGGACGCTTTTTTTTGCTTGATTTTGTCTTTTCACGCAAATATTCACTCATGTGCTGACTTGCTTGTGTAGACACCTAAATGTGTCTCCCCAAATGAGTAACCGATGATGAAACATATCACGTTTCGTGATCGATTTGTTTCTAAAAGACGCATTTGAACTCGTGAAAAGCTCGAAATAAGTGAAGTCAAGCTCATACTCATGTGTCGAAGGTCAAATAAGAGGCAAAAAGTATTTATTAGAATTTTCTATTTGGTTTTAGGATTTTTCAAATAAATTATATTGGTGATTTTCATTGTATTATATTGGTGATTTTCATTGCATCTTCTCATTTTTTTTTCTAAGTTTCACCATATATCTTTAGATTATTTTCTGATTTTCTACAATTTTCTATGATATTTACATATTTACAAAAATCAAAATACACAAAAAAAATACAAAAAAGCAGAAAATACACAAAAATACAGATGAAATACGGAATGTTCTAGAACCCTCTTTAGGAACATCATTAGAGGTGTAGTCTTCATGCAAATCCAAAGAGAATCGGAAATCTCCAGAAATACGTGAGATAATTGAGAATACGTAGCGTATACGATCATTGAGCGTATATATACGCTCCTTGGATCGTATATGCTCAAGATAAAAAAAGATTCGACATATTTCCAGCCTATATACGCATCCTTTGAGCGTATATCCGCTCAGTCGAGCGATATATGCTCGCCTAGAGCTTGTATAATACGCTCGTTTTGGTTTTTTGCCTATAAATACCCCCTTACGCGCTTCATTTCCGGGGAACGACATACGTTGCTAGCTTCGCCATTACTCTCTTGCTCTCTCACTCATCACTCTCTCACCACTAAAAACACAAAATACGAGTTCGTAATACGTCTTTTTAAATTCAAATCAACGAGCGAAATCAAACTAATAAAATGTAGAAACCCCTTTTAATCGCTTCATGTAAATATGTAGGATTATTCATCAGCTTTTTGTGTTGTTTTCATTTTCATTAATCATATTGTCCTTCGATTTTCTCGTTGGTCATTAATGTCGCTTTTCCATTACTCCAACGTCTTTTTGCATTTTGTATAGCAAGCTTTAACGAGGCGCTTTCTTCATCATACTAATATGTTTGTTTGATTTGTTGGCGGATCGATCGAAGGCGTTATCATTTTATTATATTTTTTCTAATCAATTTGGTTTGTGTTGCCAACGACAGGTAGGATGATGTATATTTGTATATGCATATTGAGTATATATGTTTTGTATTGCAATTTCGTTTGCTTCTTTAAATATAGACCGAATATGTGAATCACATTAGTCAGATAATTAATGGACAACCGGTTTTTAGGGCACCTATTAATATTGATTAACATCAAGTGATCACATTTTCTAGGCTAGGTAGTATTTGTGCATAATAGAAATCTACTTTTGTAGTACTTTCTGAGGACTTAGTGCGCTAATAAGGTTTTGAATTGTAAGTTGTGTGCATCCAATAATCGCCGTTTCGAATGGAATTACAATGCAACCGAGTTAGAGCGCCTAAAATGCGGGCGGATTGGGTCAAGATTCATCTGTCACAATGTCCCGAACCCATGAACTGGTTTTACAGATCAAACGTGGGCCATTGTTTTGGCACACGTTCGGGCGTTCTATGATTAACCTTATAGGCACGGTGCGCGATGCCCCTTACTTCGACAAACGTCCACCAACGCACTCCACATGCGGGTTCTGTGGCTCAAGCCACAAAACCATCGATGTGGCCCAAGCAAGCCCCCTACGGGGTTAGCCCACAGTCTACCAATTTGGCGACTTCACTAGGATAATACCGTTAGTGAATGACAGACTTGAAAGTCTCGAATTCCATCATCACGATTATTGATTTTTGCGTTTTGCATATATGTGTGACCCATCCACATAGGGTCACGCCTTAGGCTCATTAGTCTCAATATGGCATGTTCTTATGCTCGAGACACTTGAGGGGGATACTACCTTGGTTAGCATGTGGTTAATAATGATCGCATGTGCTAAGGCAATCCTATCCACCAACGCCGTGTGTGCATTGTGTTACGGGAGCGTTGTAATAAGGGGTAACTCGCCATAACATCACTTACCGTGAAAGTGGTGAAATTGGACCAGCTCTACTCTTATGCGTGGTACGTTTTTTTGACTACCATCAGTTGGACTCGTCATCATGTTCATGATATATATTGTGCATTGTATCGGGCCCTAGTCATTGTATAGTTCTTTGAACCTTTAACACATGTTCATTAATCACATTCATGTGTAGTCCTTGGTTATCTTTTAGTTTCGCATCATGCAATTTCATAGTCCATATGCCTTTAGTTGACCTCTACCTTAGTCTGTGACCATAGTCCACTAGAACTTGTCCCCAACTTCGCCTAGTCCACATAGACTTTGACCCTAGGTCCCGACCCGTGACCATTAGAGTGGGCATAGACTTTGCCTTATGGTCTGACCTTGAACCAACTAGCGTTGCAAGACTTCTGACCATCAATGTGGCTTAGACCTCCCATTAGGGTTGACCTTACCTCGGCCAACATTCGGCTCGACCTTTAGGTTAACCTAGCACAACCTTAACCCCTTAGAACATGCATATCATGCATTCCCATGTCATATTGGTGCCCTTTCCAAAAAAAAAACAAAAAAAAATTCAATAAAAAAAAATGAAAGGGCAACTTGCATTCATAGCATCATGTCTAGGAAGATGACCATGGAATTAGAGGACATTGCATTTGCACCTGCATCCATATGTTTAATTAATGACCAAGCGAGTTCACTAAGGGTTTATTTCTTTCTGAAACAAGGGGAAGTCATCTCATAGCCCTTTGCTCGACCCGTAGAATTTGGAGCCTAAAGCCAAACCTAACCTTCTCCAACCTTCACATACTCCATTAGCCTTAACACCACAAAATGGCCTCTCCGAACAGAAAAGCTCCAAAGGCTTGCCGAGTAAGTTCAGAGCTTGAAGCTAAGATCAAGGAGTTGACCCTGAGCTTTCTTGGCAAGTTGTTTGAAACACGCGATCCAAAGCCATCAACCCACCTATTTACCAAGACCAACATCTTTGACCCCAACTTTTCAACCAAACTTCAAAAGGATTCTCGGCTGAGGACATACCCAGTTCAAACCCACCGATACCTCGATTCATATCAAGGGATTATAAGACCACCATGGCGCTCTAGGGATTGATCGCTTTTTTCCAATGGTCTTTCCCCTTTCTTTGGAACCAATATGTCAGGAAGTGGTTCTTTCACTTCTTGAAGAAAGATTAATAGCTACATTTTAAGACATCATCACGCATTCATGGCAAAGATACAAGGGTAACATTCAGACCAAACACTTCGAGACTTGAAATCCCTTTAAGCAGGGAGCACGAGAACGAGGGGTTCACACTATCTGACCAGATGTAGAGAAGTTGCTGCCACACTAGTCTCCCTCCTACCTGTAAGAAGAGATGTCAACGACTTCATTTCTTGCTTCGCCAATATCAAAGTCATTCAGAGTATCGAGGCCTTACACATTTGCAAAGGTCTACGACATCGGAGTGGACATAGAGGATGACCTTTTCTTCAATTCATATGAGTCAATTACGATCTAACTTTTAGGTCGAGTCGAGAGTCCCTTTCCCTAGACTATGTTATTTTCTTTTTCCATTTCGGTCTATGTCATTGGTTTAGGAATTAAATTCTGCATAGCCTCTTCGCCCGCATGTAGCGGCCTCTACTCGGTCTCATTGTTGTTCCATAAATCATAACAGTTGAATTCAAGAAACTTATTGATTGACTTTGAAAGCACGAAATAATTTACTAGGTGGGTTGCTATTATTGTACAAACCAAAGACTTCTACACATGGGACAAGGCGATCAACTTTGATGTTAGTCAATGTTAAAAGGTGCTTAGAACCGGTCGTCATGATTATTGACTTTAACTGTGACAAGCGATTAAATTCCGGCTTGTTTAAACAATATATACAAGTGTGTAGATATATATATACAAGACATGAAAACAAAGGTTGCTAAGCCATGCTAATATGTTATTGTGTCTCTCACCTTGTCACTGCAACACAATCAAATTGTTAGAATAAAACTTCAAAGAATCGCCTTTTCCGTTTATTGAATTTGCCTAATTGAGACAAACAAAGCGTTAGTATGACAAAACAATATGTATAATAATGAATCTGTGACACGATGAAAACAAAAATCATGGAAACATTGAAAACATTAAAAAAAACCTAACATATTAATGAAACGATTAAAAGATGAGTTTCTACATTGTTTTAATTGAATTAAAATTCATAACAATTGATTAATTCAAAATTAAGAGAGACAAAGAATTAAAAAAGAGTGAGAAATAGGTTTCTTTGGTGAGTAATCTCACATTTATACCCTTATTTCGCTTGTTAATACGAACGAATCGATGGCTTTGAATTGAAAACGAATTGTTTTGGTGTTTTTGAGAGGAGAGAAAGAGTATGTAATGGTCTCAAGGGAATTGTGGCGTGTCTGAAGCGTTGAGAGCGTATGAAGTGAAAGTCTGAAAGGTCTCCAATCGTGTCCGGACTGAGCATGGCAAGGAATATTTATGGTCGAGGCAAACGAAGCAACAAAAACACTGCGTATATCGCTGAGGATTGAGCGTATATACGCTCATGTGGGAGGGCTATATAGCTCAACCTCAGCATAATAGCTGCAATACTCCATGAAATTTGCAATTTCGTATGTGATGGTGAGCGTATATACGCAGCAAATGGAGCGTATATACACTCCTATGGCGTATACGCTCATTCATCTGCGTATTACCTCAATGATTTCGTATATATTTTCCAAAAACTCGAAATAATTTTGATTCCTCCGATTTTATTCTGGATTTCCCTTGATTCCGACGCACTAGACACCCTTGCTCTCCAAGCAGGAGTTCTAGAATGTTCTAGTAAGGTTCCATGTATTTCCGGAGTATTTTCTAATTATTCACGTAATTTCTGCGTATTCCTGCGTATTTAAACATTGCAAAATTCATCAGAAAATCATAGAAAAATCAGAAAATAATTTAAAAATACTGGCGATTCCAGAAAAATGTGAGCACATGATGGAAACAAAAGCACGAGAAGTTGCCAGCGTTAACTCTGTTTAAAACTTTGAATTATGAGAAAACCGAAAGAAAATAGTTTGCCTTGTATGTGACCTTTGCTCAATAGTTTCCGAGTATGACCTCACCGTATTTTCAACTTTTGTGAGTTAAAGCATTTTTCTGAGTCGAACAAACGCGAGACGCAGAGTATGTTCATCACGGATTAACCCCATTTGGGAGACACATTTTTCAGGTGTTACAGAAGCCCCACTTGACTGAGTCTGAAGAGACGTAGTTTCGTAAGACGAAAGTCAAATTTATTGATTGGGACGGAGAGCAACTTCAAAGTTTCTGCGACCCTGAGTTACCTTTTTGCCGGTACTGCAAAAAAAGGTTAGTTTTACCTTTACCGTGTCCGTGCGGTTTGATGTGCTTGTATGTGCTGAGTCCTTGACGGTCATTCCCGTTCGGGCTGACTTGGGAGAAATGCCAGGCGCGTCCCATGTTTCCGAAGAAATTGAGCATTGACTTGAAAATGATAGCCCTAATTGGATTAAGACTACCTTGGTGCGACATAGGTCTGTTTTTATGTCTAGTGAAATTTTGCATGCAATGTTGACTTTAACTTGTGACCTGATATTGGAGAAGTGCAGAGTCATTGATTTTGAAAGGTTTTGAATTTGGAGAGGCCTTGTCTAGGTCTGGTTCTGAGAATAGTTTGGAAGAGATCATTGGATTTGAAGGTCTTGTCTAGGTCTGGTTCAAGACATGATTTGAGAGAGTCTTGTCTAGGTTGTTCGTAGACATGATTTGAAGTGTCTTGTCTAGCGTGATTCTAGACATATGGTTTGAGAGCGTCATTGAATTTGAAGTGGCTTTGTTCTAGGTCTGGTTCAAACATGATTTTGAAAGTGTCTTGTCTAGGTCTGATTCTAGACATGTTTGAAATGACTTTGAATTTGAAAGAGTCCAGTCTAGGATCTGGGTTCTAAACATGATATTGCAAGGTCTTGTCTGAGCTCTGATTCTAGACATGATTTGAAAGTGCTCTTGAATTTGAAAAGAGTCCAGCTTAGGTCTGGTTCTAGACATGATTTGAAGTGTCTTGTCTAGGTTGATTCTAGACATAATTTGAATGAGCCTTGAATTTGAAAGAGTCCAGTATTAGGTCTGGTTCTAGACATGAAAGGAGATACTAGAGTCTAATCCTGAGTCCAAGTGCCAATGTGAAGAGTGTGTTTGAAGAGGACTTAGAGTAAAGGTTGACATTTGGATGTGACTTGACTTAACATTGGCAGACAGTGGACTTTGATTGGATTGGAAGTGACAGTGGTCCATATGCGATTTTTCAGGATTTCCACTTGATAGACAAAAGACTCGAAACACGTAATAGGGCCCTTAGAGACAAGAAGCCCCCAACTGGAAATTAAAGAGCCAGATGACAACGGAGCCCCCAGCGAGACTTTGAGACAACGTGATTAACGGACTTAGAAGTACATAGAGAGGTAGATGGTTGTATGACGAGTTCCCAACAAGATGTACTGACCCAAAGGTCAGGTGGCTTTACTTCTTTGGGATTGAGTCAATGAGTCCTTGAAGGTGACCAAAGAATAAGCTATGGTTCGAAAAATATAAAGGGTCAAATTTGTGGCTAAGGGCAAAGATGTGCTAGATACCGAGATTGGCCAATGATGTGTTCAAACATGAGTCTATGTCAGGTTCTAGACTGGCAAAAACATTATCAAATTCTTAGCAAGTCAAAGCAACTCAAAAGGCCTCAAATGATTTAATGTTAATGCGGTCGAACCTCGAGAAGAGGTTTCCTACGTATCCTTACGGAATCAGACACGTAGTTCTGGTGATGATTTGAATAATGCCTCGTGTGAGAGGGCTTTTGTGGTTGTAATGTGGAGGCTGTGGTTTGAGGGTTGAAAAAGGCTTGATGTTTATGAGGTGACCACGGCGCGCAGTGTGCTTTTTAGACTTTTGTTTTTTGTTTGAATTGGGCTTTGAACTTTGGATTTGGATTTTGAAATTGATTTGCATTTGTAAAACTTTTGTATTGAACTTTGATTTTTGCTTTTTCTTTTTGCCCATTTTATTTTATTATTATTTTTTCTTTTATTTCTTTTGCACGTGTCTTTTCCTACCACCGTTGGTCCAAGGTTGAGTTAATGTGGGGGTGATGAAAGAAAGATAGGCTAATGATAGTGTTTGTGGCTCAAAGTTGCAAGGGAGGGGTATTTTGTGGAGCTGTGAAAGAAGCCTGTCTGGGCATTGTTCAATTAAATAATTGAATCAGCATTAGATTAAACCAATTGTGGCAATGAGTGTGAGACTTGCATAGAATTAGAAAATAATATTGCCAAATAAATGAATCATTTATTGATGAAAGAAAACTTGAACTAACATGGCTTATTTCAAAGACTACATAGACTCAAAAGACGTGAATTGAAACGAATATAATGCTAGGACTAGGACTCGATACTCAATCTAAAGAAGGCCGCATGGATCATTAACCCACGCCTTGGGGTGATCATGGTTTAGCAAGTGGGTTGGTTGGATGTTGATCTTAACCTTCGCCGCTGGAGGAACTGGGAGGCGACCATCTTCAACCATGTCTTGAATCTGTGCTTCAAAACGATGCATTCTCAGTGTGTGACCTCCTTTGATGGAACTTACAATTAGGCAATTGGGATTCAATTCCTAGATTTCTTATCATCTGAGGGTCTGGAGTGGGTCAATAGGAGCAAGTGCACTTTTGCAGTTAGTCTATCAAAGGCTGCTCATAAGTCATACCAATTGGAAGAATGTCCTTGTGGTTCCTCGAGGGCCTGTTGTTGAAGAGCCGGGATGGTTAGAAGAGTTGTCATTGGTCGATGTGGCTGACTTGATCAGTGTTGAAAAAAGAGGAGCCACCTTTCTTGTTCAAGCCCCACCGTTACCTTAACTTCTTGGGCCTTGACAATCTTCTCAACTAGGAGGCCAACCTTGTTTTTGAGCCCAGTAAATGAATCAATGGGTTTGAACTTGAGTGGCTCTCGATACTTGGGCTGAAGGTTCTTGATGACCATGCGGACTTGATCTTCCTCATTCGGTGATTGGTCATTTGAGCGGCCTTCTCCCTCACCTATAAGGAAAGTAGAGAAATTTTCTCTCTCACCTTGCTTGGTGGCCTCTAGTAGTTACGGAGACTGAAGGAAGCTGGGAATTTACCTGTACTGCTTTGGGAACTCGTGTTTGATATATTCCAATCATCGAGCTTGGCTTGATTCAGCGTCTTGAACTACCTGGATGGATGGGTGTCAAAGTAATGGGGAACACCGAAGTGAACAACTCTTTGCTCATTCCTTTAAGGACCATGGAGATATTGAAAGTGCGGAGTGGTCTCTGGGTCTTCAGTTCCTTGAACTTGGCAAATCAGTGATGACAAACTTCTTGGGAACTGGCCTTAATCTCATAATCAGCAACACGAGGCCTTGAACTGAATTTTCGGACATTCTCTGACCAATCTTTAGTTGCTCACCCTTTTTCCGTCTCAGTCTTGGAGGAGGGAGTGTGTTCAGCACGTCTTCTTCCTCCCCTTCAGACTCGAGAGGTTTTTTTGGGTCCTCTTTTCTTTCAGCCCCAATGCTCTTTTCTTGGGCATCAAGGAGAGAATTCACAGACTCGAGCTTTTCGAGAATAGCGTTAAGCTGTTGTTCGATGTTTGCCAATGGAAGTGTTTTGGTGATCAGGACGCGTCGGGTTTGGCTTCTTGTTACTCTTCTAGGCCCCAGAGACAAGTTGCGAGTCTTTTGCTATTGCTGAAATCAAGAAATTACACTTAGAACCAGAAACAAAAGATTGGTCTACTTGAAACTCTAAGACAAACCTTAACTCAGTCTTGAGGTTCTGGATTAAGGAACTGAACTCGAAAGTAGACTTGAATGGGCTAGACCTAAATCTGATTTAAGGTGCAGACTCGAGAAAGATTCAAACCTAAGATGGGCCTATTTTAAAATTAAGGCCTCTTAGACCTATGAGACCACTTGAAATTGAATAGACCTAGCCTTGAATCCAAGTTCCTAGGGTTGACTCTATGATCGAACTAGTTCAGTTTTAAGGTTCTTAGATTGAAGTGAAGCGAACCTAATTCAGATTCAAGGCTCTTGGGTTGAACCTAATTCAGATTTAAGGTAGGGTTCTTGAATTAAAAATTGAATGAACCTAATTCAGATTTTAAGTGGTCCTCGAATTAAGAATGAAATGAACCTAATTCAGATTTAAGTCCTTGAATTAAGATTGAATTGAACCTAATTAGGTTTAAGTTCAAAAGGTCGAATCTAAGTTAGATTTAAGATTCTTGGATTGGAATCGAGCCTAAGTCAGATTCTAGGGTCGAATGGAGTTTGAAAGTGATTTTGAAATGGGCCTAATGGATCGTCAAACTTCAATGTCTTGAACCATAGATTAAGGGACTGGGCTTAGTTGGTGGTTGAGCATTTGGACTGAATGAGAGTCCAAGTTAACAAGCACATTGATATTGAAACACAATCCAATTTATTCACTTAAGTCAGGATCTAAGTGAACTTAAGGTCGGCTTGGTTAAGTCTGATAGTGTACCATGCCTAAGATAAGAGCTGGTCCAATTTCACCACCACAACATTGGTGATGTTGCCGAGATACCCTCTATATACACGCATCAAGTAACACGCTGCATACGCGCATGGGCGGATAGGACTTACCTTAGCCACTGTGATCCATTAACCCATGCAAAAGGTAAGATCCCCCTTAAGGTGATCTCGGCAGAGAATGACATGCCATATTGAGACAAAGGTGTCTAAGACATGACCTATTCGAAGGTCAAGCAAATTCAATTGATTATGAATATGGAACTACGAGACTTTCAAGTCTGTCCACTCACCAAATGGTGATTATCCCAGTAAAGTCCCAAAAACTGTAGGCTTCGCCCGTCTTAGGAGGGGCGTGACCTCAGTTCAGTGTCATGGAGTTGAGCCATGGAATCCGCATGTGAATGCGTTGGGGTGTGTTGTCGAATTGAGGGATCGCCACCGTGCTACATAGGTTATTCACGGACAGCCCGAAACATTGGTGCCAAACTTGTGCCCAAGTAGGTCAGTAACCAAAGTGTGGGTTCGGGGACATGGTACGAATCAGATCTGTAACCCAATTCGCGAATGTAGCGGCCTCTACTCGGTCTCATTGTAGTTCCATAAATCATACAGTTGAATTCAAGAAAACTTATTGATTTGACTTTGAAAGCGCATTAATTACTAGTGGTGTTGCTATTATGTACAAACCAAGATTCTACAATGGACAAGGCGATCACTTGATTGTTAGTCAATGTTAATAAGGTGCTTAGAAAACCGGTCGTCCATGATTATCTGACTTTAATGTGACAAGCGATTAAATTCGGTCTTGTTTAAACAATATATACAAGTGTGATAGATATATATTATACAAGACATGAAAACAAAGGTTAGTAAGCATGATAATATGTATGTGTGTCCTCCTCACCTTGTCACTGCAAACAATCAAATTGTTAGAAATAAAACTCAAAGGAATCGCCTTTCGATTGAATTGCTAATTGAGACAAACAAACGCGTTAGTATTGACATAACAATATGTATAATAATGAATTGTGACAAGATGAAAACCAAAATCATGGAAACATTGAAAAATTAAAAAAAACTATATATTTACATGAAACGATTAAAGTGAGTTTCTACATTGTTTTAATTGAATTAAAACTCATAAAATGATTAATTCAAATTAAAGATGAGACAAAAAGGAATTAAAAGCAGTGAGAATAGTTTTTTGGTGAGGTAATCCTCAGATTATTATACCCTTATTATCGCTTGTTGATTCGAACGATCGATGCTTTGAATTGAAAAGAATGTGTTTTTGAGTGTTTTTTGAGAGAGAGAAAGAGTTGATGCGTCCTCGGGAATTGTGCGTGTCTGAAGCCTTTGAGAGCGTATGAAGTGAAAGTTTGAAAGTCTCCAGCTCGTGTCCGGATGGCAAGGCAAGGGAGTATTATAGGCACGAGGCAAAAAACGAAGCACACAAACCTGCGTATATACGCTGAGGATTTGACGTATATCACGCTCTGACGGGAGCGTATATCACGCTCAACTCAGCGTATTAGCCTGCAATACTCCATGAGATTTTGGCATTTCGTTGTGATGGTTGGCGTATATACGCAGTCAAATGGAGGTATATACGCTCCTGATGAGCGTTATATACGCTCATCATCTGGCGGTATATACGCTCATCATCTGCGTAGTAATACGCTCATGATTTGTAATTATATTTTCCCAAAACCCTCGAAATATTTTTGATTTCCTCGATTTATTCGTTGATTCCCGTGATTCCGACGCACCTAGACCCCTTGTCTCCAACAAGCAAGGAGTTCTTAGATGTTCTAGAAGGTTCCAACGTATTCGGAGTATTTCTAATTATTCAACGTCTTTTCTGCGTATTCTGCGTATTTAACATTGCAAAATTCTATAGAAATCATAGAAAAAACTCACGAAAATAATTTTAAAAATACTGGGAGATTCAGAAAAAAATGTGACGCACATGATGGAAATAAAAGCACGAGAAATTGCCAGCGTAACTTGTTTGAAACCTTTGGAATTTAGAAAACCGAAAGAAAATATGTTTGCCTTGTATGTTGACCTTGCTCAATAGTTTCCGAGTATGACCTCACGTATTTCCAACTTTTGTGAGTTCAAAGCATCTTTTCTGAGTCGAAACAAACGCGAGACGCGGTATGTTTCATCACGGATTACCCATTTGGGGAGACACATTTTCAGGTGTCTACAGTAGGTGTATTTGACTTAGTTTACCTGAGATGCAATGTTCTCAAGATATGACTGATACGGAGAAAGGCTTTGACTTCGTACCTTCCATCGGCCTGAAATCTAGTTTATGATGAGTGAGGAATCACCATATACCCACAATCTCTTAACGTTAAGTGCAACGGTGGCCTGTAATCGATGGTGCAATTAAAAAGGAAAAACCCACGAGCCTGGACAAATATCCATCGCGAGCTTGTGAAGCTAAACTTCGACGTTCACCAATAATGTGACATTAATGCAGCATACGTAACATATATTCTGGGATTATAGGACGCCATATTAAGTGATTGCAGTACTTGGAAGAACCTCCTTAGTGCAAGGGTATGTCCTTCGCGGTCTTTTGACTTGATGATTATGTCGTCGACATAGACCTCTACTTCTTTGTGTATTATGTCATGAAGTAGAGCTGTGACAGCTTGTTGGTATGTGGCGCCTGCATTTTTGAGACCAATTAAAAGGCATCACAGTGTAGCAATATAGCCGCTACGAAGTGGTGAAGGTTGTCTTTCCCATGTCTTCATAGGACCAAGTAAAAACATCTCGGAATTCTTTCGGTGTTGCAACCAATTCATTCTTTTTTTGCGGACTCAGTGTCAGACCAATCTGTATCTTTAGCGGCGTGTCGTTGTCGGAGATGTCTACCTTTTTTGTTTTCTGGATGATAGAAGTTTTCTTTTCATTGTCTTTCATTACCTTTATTAACTCATTGTTGTTTTGCTTGTTTACGAGTTGTGAATTAAAGCACTCATAAGAAGGAAAATAGAAGTAAGCAGAAAGGAGCATGTTATTAAACTCTGAAGAGAGTAAAGATAAGTTTGTCTCCGAAGAGACTTGATTGACAAGGGAAAGGGGGATACTAGGCTCCTTGACATGCTCAGGAGGACCCTCCCTAGTACTAGATATCCTAGCTTCTACGACACTAGACATATACTTAGTCTCAAATTTAGGATCCTTGAGCATTGGTCCTTGGCCCATGGTGCACTTGATGACCTAGCCTCCTAGAGTAGTTATCTTCACGGTTTTGCGCCAACCATGAACCAAGTCTTTGATTGGTGTGATGAGAGTAGTGGGGTCAAATGCTTCTTTGGTCATTGCCATGAAAACCTCTTCTTCAGCTTGATGGGTGATTTCTTAGCCAAATAGGAGTCTCAAACCTTGTGCTTCGAGGCCATCTAGGGTAGATGCCTTGCTTGTGGGGACAGGATCCCCGTCTACAAAGTTGGAAGTGTTAATATCTTTGAACCATGTGCTTCTTTTCCTGTAAAATAAGAATGATGGAGGGAATTTCGGCGGATGTTCGAAACGATAATTTTGAAGACCGTTAAGATATATGGATACCAAACGAATTTTGGAACTCTCGTACCTAAAGATTTCGCATTGCATAGTTTCCAAATTTTGTAGAGCACATCATTCGGTAGGTTAGGCAATGACCTGTGATTGTGATCTTGTGGTTCGTGAATTTTCCATTTGCACATTTGGAAGTTTTTGCTCGTAGGATAGGGTAGGGTAGACCATCCCATCTTGTCTTTAGTTTCTCGATCATTACCCTCTTGTACCATTCATAAGTCATGGGGTTGCTTAGGGTTTAAAGGCAACTAAGATTTCCCTCGATGGAGATGGAACCAAATTGATCGAATGCTTTCCTCGTGCGGTATTAAGGCGTTCATTCGATAGTGAAACCGATTTCGGGCTTGTTTGAAAAATTGATGTTATGAAAATGGAAGGGTCGACGAGGTTTCATTATCTTCAATCATGCAAATATTGACCTCCTAGCTCGTCTTTTCTCTTGCGTCGATCACATCTTGCATAATGTTCCTAAAGGTGAAGCAACCTTCGAGATCATGGTTGTGGGGGGCTTGGGCCTACATCGATGTGTGTTTGTGTTGTGGGCTTGAGCCACAGAACCCGCACGTAAGTGCGTTGGGGGAGTGTTGTCGAATAAGGGGATCGCCATCGTGCCTATAAAGGTTAATCACGGACGCCCGAAACGTTGGTGCCAAAACAATGGCCCCACGGTCCGATCTAGTAACCAGCTCATGGGTTCGGGGACATGGTACGGATTGAATCTTTGACCCAATCCGCCCGCATGTAGCGGCCTCTACTCGGTCTCATTGTAATTTCTATTTTAAACACGATTATTGGATGCACACAACTTACATATTCAAAACCTTATTAGCGCACTAGTCCTAAAAGTTACTACAAAAAATGGATTTCTATTATGCACAAACAACTACCTAGCCTAGAAATTGTGATCACATTGATATTAGTCAAATTAAAAAGGTGCTAAAAGCGCGTTGTCCATGATTAATCTGACTTTTAATGTGATTCACATAATTTCCGGTCTTTATTGAAGAGCAAACGAAATGCAATCAAAACATATATACAATATGCATGATACAAAAAATACATCAACCCTTACCTTGTCGCTGCAAACAAACAAATTGTTAGAAAAATAATAAATATAATGATAGCGCCTTTGATCGATCCGCTAAACAAATCAAACAAACATATTAGTATTGATGAGGAAAGCGCTGATAAGGAAAGCGCCTCGTTAATGCTTGCTATACAAAATGCAAAGAAGACGTTAGTAATGAGAAGCAACGTTAATGACAACGAGGAAATGAGATGGATAATGGAGTTAATGAAAACGAAAACAACTAGAAAGTGATAAATAATCCTACATATTTACATGAAGCGATTAAAAAGTTGGGTTTGTACATCTTATTAATTGAATTGAGACTCGAATAGTTGTTAATCAAATTAGAAAGAAGAAAAAATGAGGTTTTGGGTGAGTAACCTCAGAGTTATACCTTGATTTCGCTCGTTGATTTGTTTTGAAAAGACGTATTAGAACTCGTATTTTGTGTTTTTAGTGGTGAGAGAGTATGAGTGAGAGAGCAAGAGAGCATACAAAGCCTAGCAACGTATGCCGTGTCACCGGAAATGAGGCGTAAGAGGGTATTTATAGGCGCAAAAAACCAAAAACGAGCGTATATACGCTCAAAACGAGCGTATATATGCTAAGACTGAGCGTATATACGCTCAGAGGAGCGTATATACGTTTAGTTGGGCGTATATACGCTTGAAAATTCGGAATCTTCCTTTGATCMTGAGCATATACGATCCAAGGAGCGTATATACGCTCAATGGGGCGTATATACGCTCAATTTGAGCGTATATATGCTCACGTATTCTCAATATTATCTCACGTATTCTCAATATTATACAAAAATTTTCCGATTCTCTTTGGATTTTGCATGAACCTAGACACTTCTTATGCAAGAAATACGGTTCTAGAAGGTTCTAGAATTTTCCAAGTATTTTTTGGGTATTTCTAAAGTATTTTCTTATTTTTCTATGTATTTCTCGCGTATTTTGATTTTTGTAAATATTGTAAAATTCATAGAAAATTGTAGAAAAATCAAAAAAATAATCTAAAAATACTGGTGAACTCAGAAAAATTAGAAGAATGCAATGAAAATCACCAATATTATTTATTTTAAAAATCCTAAGACCAAATAGAAAATTCTAAGAAATAAAAGAAAATACTTTTTGCCTCTTATTTGACCTTCGGCACATGATTATGAGCTTGACTTCACATATTTCGAGCTTTTCACGAGTTCAAATGCGTCTTTTAGAAACAAATCGATCACGAACGTGGTATGTTTCATCATCGGTTACTCATTTGGGGAGACACATTTAGGTGTCTACACATGGCCACGACTTTGATGATATCTGCAGTATTTGTTCGGGTTCCACCACACGGGTCTTTCTTCGGGAGCCGGATCGGGAGTCGGTCTCATGGGTTCGACAGCCCCTCTAGTACTCAAGTATTCAAATGCTCGTGTAGTAGAGAATTCAAGATGAGAGTACTTGCGCTTTTGGAGAACCTCCCTTGACACTTAAGGAGGTATAAGAGGTTGACAACCTCTTATTTCCTTTAGCGTTAAGGATCGTAATGCGTGTTTTGAAAATTCGTGCTTAAATGCGTTGAATTTTATAGGACTCCCTTCAATGGGTAAGATTGTTACTGAGTTGTCAAGTTGGATTGAATGGTCGAGGGTTGTAGCCTCGGGGTCTGAGCACAGTTTGCGCTTGTTACCTTCTTTGAGTGTTTCAAATTCTTCCCCAAGAGAGTGCATTCGTGCAGAGAGAGGGTTAATTATGTTGACCAACTCTGTGATAAGTCTATCGAGGCCAGCGATTCGGTCTTTCAACATCTTATACTCAAGCTCATCACTCTTTCGAGTGTCAGGGACCTTGTCAATGAGAGCTCCGAGCACATCGAATTCTAGTTGAGTGATTCGAGCATCGAATGAGTCCAATCTTGCCATGACCTGGTTGACGTGAGAGTTTTTCGCGGCCATTAGTGCAATGGTGTTAATAGACGGAGTGCTGTCTGGAAATCGTGGAACAAACCCTATGTCTACGAGCTCAACCATTGGTGCCTACCTTGTTTCCACATGGACCAAAAGATAAGTTCCATGTCGAATCAACCTCTGATGCAATGCATGTCCTAGGGGTGATCATTCCCTTGCCTATTGACTTGACTTAAAAAAAACGTAAACGTGTATGGACGTCGAAAATTTGCACCATTTTATTTTGTCATCATTTTTTCGTTTTTTTTCTATCTTTGTTTTTGCTTTTTTTTTCTTTTTCGAAGAGGCGAAGTTCAAAGGTCCGACGTCCGTTTACAATTGCATGACTCAAAAAAGACGTAACGCCTAATGATTCTAGTTTGCAACCACTTATTACGACGCCTAAGGAATGATCACCTTGCTATATGAGGACTGTTACATGACTCAATGACTTATTTGTTATGTATGAAAAGCTAGGGTCCTTAGTCTAAAAACACATAGCACGTTGTCAAGCTAGCATGAACCCTATATGCTAAAGAAAAACAAAAGTCCAACCACCTAGAGTAAGTTGCCACGTTATCGAACACGTTAGTCCGGGTGTCCAAGAAGGTCCCATGACTAGGCTCAGAACGATCCTTAACACATCCAGCCCGCTGTGATGATCAAATGAGGTCTAACCATTATGGCTTTATAGGGCACGCGGCCGCGCATCATGGTGGGGATGGGCATCAAGCTTAAGAGTTGGTTACATAGGTAGTGCACCAGCGCCAATCTTAAGCGAGCCCGCCGGTCTTATCTCAAGTGCAGAACACACTTGTATGAGACTTGATGCCTAGAAAATGGGAACTTAGTGCCAACAAATTAAGTTCCGTGTAATGCTGGAAGCCTAAACACAATGTCGTCTTAAGGACGCCGAAATTGGATAGCAATTCGAGTATTTCCCACACATCACTAAAGGTAATAGCTTTAGTGAAATCCCCAATAAAATCGCCAGAAAACTGTATGGGCGCCTAGGCGTCACCGAGTCGGACTGGGTCCGGTCCCTCTGCTCCGGGGGGTACAATTTGATGGCAGCTCGGTTTGTTTGCTAGATTTAAATTCTTACCTTTTGCATATTATGAGTATACCTGGAATTGTGTGTTTATACTCAAAATGAGTAAAGGTAGTCGCCAGCGCACTTCTTTTGGGAAGCTGCGGAACCCGTTTTAAGCCTTACCTATAATTGCATAAAGCAAGGCGAAGGATTCCATGTCTGGTAGGGCACCAAAGGTCTGGATTAGGGGACAGAGGTAAGGGTGAAGTAGTTCACAACACCCCCCCATCCACGCGCGTCTAGCGACCTCTACTTAGTTATTGCGAGTTCATTTTCAGAAAGACAACAACAATTAATTTTCCATTTTAAACCCTAAGCATGCAAAGTTACTAGGTAGGTTGTTTAACAGAATATCATGCATATAGTGTCTAGTTTGTTGTGGGATGTGTTGTTAATTCCGTATTCTAGGAGCCTAATCCCGATTGTCCATAATGATCTTATTAGGCGTGAAACACCTAATTTGTAGGTCTTTGTTAAAGCATATTATATGTGTGAGACAAGCATGCAAGCACTCGTTCGAGGAATTGAAAGTTATGCCTTAAAGTCGCATTTAGTTTAAATTGCCGAATTGTTACTAGTCAATATTACATGTAAATTTACATAGAAAGTCGAATTTCTAAACAAGCATGCGAAGGGGGTTTAGAATTGAAACGTTGGCCTCAAACCTACCTCGCAACACGATGTCGAAGACCAAGGACGTAGCTTCGGACCCTTAGGAACACTTGTCGAACCTTAAAACCCTTGAAAACCTCCTAYATCTAATGCGAAAGAGTATTTGAATGTGTTTGAATGTATTTGAGAGAGAGTATGAGAGTGAGAGAGAGTTGGACGCGAGAGAGAGAGAGAGAGAGAGAGAGAGAGAGAGAGAGAGTAAAGTCGTCCAAAAGATTGTTGAAATGAATGAGGAGGTCTCATATTTATAGGCAAGGGTCAAAATCGGCAAAAAAGTGGTAAGTCATAGGTGTAATTACGCCCAAAGCTGGGCGCAATTGCGCCCAACACTTTCCAGATTTTGGCTGATTCGCCTTGCCTTGAATAGTGAGATCGTAATGAAATAAAATCAACATAAAATCATATAAAATATACGTGTGATTTTAGTCGATTGCAGCTTATTTTATTGCGATTCTCGGGATATTTGGATTCCTTGGGATGCTAGACTTGAGGAAAAATATCCCGAGATGGCCTGCTTTCCTCGGTTCTGCGTTTTTTTGCTTAAGAAATTCGTAAATATGAAAACATAAATCGAATAAAAGTGATAATTGATATTGGCGCCACAATAAATCTGATGCCTTGGTCAGTTTTTAGAAAATTTGGTAAAGGTAGGAAAGATTTGTCTAACGTTAGGATTAGCATAACTACATTCAATGGTAATTCGGAGAGTACTGAAGGTTTGGCATGCATGTATGTCTAAGTATGTACTTCTAAGACTTGGTCTGCCTTCTTTATAGTAAAAGGGGAGGGTAATTGCAATGTAATTCCTTGAAGCGATTGGTTGCGTTAGACCTATGTTATTCATTCTACATTGCATCAGAAAGAAAGTAATGCTAAGGAATGGTAATGAATATGAGGTAGTTTGTGTTGATTTAGTTGCTTACTTGATTGATACTAATCAAGAATTTCCCATGGTACTTAAGAAAAGCTTACCTAATGACGAGGGGATTGCTCTCAAACTTGAAAGTCAACCGACACAAAGAGTGAAAATTATTTGAAGTACAATTAGATGCATTGAAGAGGCTGCTGAGGATGATGAAATACAAAACACATCCGAAGTTTCCCATGTAGTGAGAAGTCTACCTTCAAAGAGCCATCCTATTCCAAATGATATCCAAGGGGCATCTCTTGTGGGCAGATTTGATGATGTACTTAGCACTGTTAGGGGGAGAAGAGCTATCTTACCCAATGAAATTAGTCTTGGATATGAATAATATCTATAATTTTTCATTTTACATGTTATATGAATTTAATGAATTGTATTTTTAAAATCAGTTATGGTACGACTTTAGCTCTTTGCAATCTTTATGCTAGTCATTACGCTCAATATGGTCTTGAGGTGAACTCAATCATGGATGACAATGTTGTAATATCTTCAAGTGGGGATTTAGGCACTCACGGCTCACATTCCTATGACTCCAAGGGGCAGGGGGGGTTGAATGCTTAGTAGGAGGAGGTGAGAGTGTGGGCTAAGAGCATGTGCAATAGGGAATTACCCAATTAAATATTTCTCTCTCTTATCCTCCTCTTGCCACATTACTTCCCACTAACTTTTTCATACACCTTACTCAAATTTAAGTAAGTTGCCTACAATGCTCACCCTCCCCATAACTCTCTTTTTACTTTTTTGTCATCAACTAACCTTGCCACATGGCACATTACCATTTGGTTAAATATTTTGGTAACCTTTCCATTTAACTTACTACTCCCCCATTTTATCTACATCCCTTATTTATTTATCAGTATTAGGGTCCCACTTCAATTTGGGGAACCATTTGAGTAAGCCATTGCACATGCTCTAAGAGCAATGATATTAGGCAGGAAGTCCATGACCCTCTAAAGGAGGTAAATCTTGGAACGACGGAAAATCCTAGTTGTACTTACATTAGTAAGGAGTTACATGAGGAGGAAAAGTTTTCCAGTATCAAGGTCCTCTAAACTTTTAAATATTGTTTTGCTTGGGAACACCACGAGAGTTGCCAATTAAGGTTGCACTCTAGTAGTGTAGAGCTCGAGGCTTTTGGTGTCAGATTTGTTTCATAAAATCAAGGATGAGATCGCCAATCTCTTGAAGGCTGGGTTCATTATACTAGTAAGATATGCTGAATGGATCACCAACATTGTTTATGTTGTCAAGAAAATTTGCAAGATTAGGATTTGTATCGACTATCGAGACATTAATAGTGCCTCGCCTAAGTGGCTGATATGCTTATACACGCTGCCTCTAGAAATGAACTAGTATCCATTCTAGATGGATTTGCAGGTTATCACCAGATAAGGATTGTTGAGGGTGATCGTTCTAAGACCTCATTTAGATGTCCAAGGTCCGTAGGCCTCTTTGAGTATGTGGCCATGCCTTTTGGAATGAAGAACGTAGAGGCAACTTACCAATGTGCTATGAACCTTGTTAGGTCCCTTAGGTTTTGAGTGATGACAAACCAATACAGGAAACAGGACACTTAATTGTGAAAATAGTTGGTTTAGGGAACCAGCTGTTATAGGATATCTGTTTCCCCAGACAGGATAATATTTATTGTGTATATATTGAAACTAACTTGTTTTGCTACAGGGATCAGCTGAATAAACACAAAGCTCATATACTGGTGCAGAACCAGTAGGAGCTGTTTCCTTGACTGTTATACTGAAAAAAAGTCATATACCTTTTATTGCATCTTAACCAAGTTACATGTGCAGTAATAGGGTTGATTCCAAGACTTGAAGTGTGAAGCCTTTCGAAGTCATTCGAAGAAAGAGGTTGTGCTCAAAACTGATGTATTCAAAGGAAGATTCAAGGTCTTGAAGATTGCATGAAGAAAAGAAGAAATGCTTCTCAAATGTTTAAATTTAGAAATTCATGTAATATGCTATGTAGTATGACTTATATGTTTTGGTTTAAAATTTGCTTATAAGTGTTTTGAGTTATGGTATGAATTCTGGTACAAGACTGGAACAGAATTCATAACATACTCATTTAGGGAACCAGGCTGGGGAACCAGCTGTGTCCTAGAGTGGAATTATGGTTGCGGTTTTGAAAAAGAACTTTTCTAAAAAATTTTGTAAAAGATGTATTTTGAAAATATGTTTTGCAGCTGGAGATATAGATGAGAATGTATTTATTACCTCAAACCTAGGAGTATTTATCTTGTTCGATCCTATCCTTATGATCAAATCGCACAAGATAAATACTTTCCTTAAATCTCATCTTGCCTTACTCGACAAGTATAGAGATTTAAGGAAACTAGGGTTAAGGTCAACAAGCTGGTCTCGGTAAGATCAGACCATGGTTGAACCTAATGAGGTTATTGGACTCATGGAGTTCACTGGGAACCATGTTTCTGGTTCTCCAAATGAAGAACAAGCTAACCTAGGCTCACCCACTGGTCTACCAGAAAATGATTATGGAGAGCCTAGAGGAGAAGATGAAGATGATACAGATAGGGAACCAGGACCAGATGGTTCCCCAAGTGATAGATGGTTCCTTCTGGTTCCTCGGAAGAGGAAGAGACTCATGATCCTGCTGGCTCCCAAACAAATCAGAAAGCACAAAATGACATTTCTACAAAAAGTTTTAAGTACATTTCTTCTCATCCCCCTGATCAAATTATTAGTAACATTAATAAAGGGATTCAAACAAGAAGAAGTGCTTACCAAAACTTTTGTTCTTTCTATTCATTCTTGTCTAGTGTAGAGCCAACTGACAATAAAATGGCCTTAAATGATCCTGATTGGGTTCTAGCAATGCAAGATGAGTTGAATGAGTTCCAAAGAATGAAGTTTGGATCTCCTGTACTGACCAAGGAGAGGTCATCATTGATACACAAATGTGGTCTTCAGAAACAAATTGGATGACCTTGGTTCCATAGTCAGAACATAAAGCAAGGCTAGTTGTTCAGTTACAATCAATCAAGAAAGAATAGATTATGATGAAACCTTGCACCTGTAGCTAGATTAGAGGCTATTAGAATATTTTATAGCTTATGCTGCTCACAATGAATATGAATTTATTTCAGATGGATTGTGACTGCTTCTTTAATGGATATACTTGGAAAGAAGAGGTATATGTTAGCAGCCTCCTGGTTTTGAGGACAATTTATCCCCCAACATGTTTACAAGTTGGACAAAGCCCTGTATGGATTTTGAAGCAAGCACCAGGGCTTGGTATGGAAGATTTTCCAACTCTCTTAATGAAGAGTAATTACAAAAGGGGAACAGTGGAAAAAACTTGTTTTCAGAACCAGGGGAACCACTTGATTGTAGTACAAATTTTATGTTTATGATATCTTATTTGGTGCTACTAATTAGGTGCTATGTGATGAGTTTGCTAATCTTATGCAGAGTGAATTTGAAATGAGCATGATGGGAGATTTAGTATTCTTCCTTGGCTTGCAGATTAAGCAAACGGCTGATGGGATCATGATCCATCAGCAAAAGTACTTGAAAGAGTTGCTGAAAAAGTTTGGCATGGAGAACAGCAAGGCTTATGATACACCTGTTCCTACATCTACAAAACTTGATGCTGATTTGAAGGTAACAGATGTTGAAGCCTCACTGTATAGAGGGATGATTGGGTCCCTACTTTATCTAACAACTAGTAGACCTGATATTGTGTTTTCTGTTGGGTTGTGTGCTACGTTTCAAAGCAATCCAAAGGAATCTCACTTGAAGGCTGTTAGAAGGATACTCAGATATCTTATGGGAACAGCAGATCTGTGCCTGTGGTATCCTAAAAGTAGTTCAATTGATCTTATAGGATACACAGATGCAGATTATGCTGGTTTCATTGTCGATAGAAAGAGCACATCAGGTATGGCACATTTTCTTGGCTCTTGTCTAATATCTTGGGGTTCTAAGAAACAGAATTCAGTGGCCTTATCCAGAGCTGAATCGGAATACATTGTTGCAGCTTCATGCTGTTCTCAACTGTTGTGGGTAAGGAACCAGCTGAAAGACTATGGTGTTGTATACAATAGTGTCCCACTCTTTTGTGACAACACAAGTGCTATAAGCATTTCTAAGAACCCAGTTCATCATTCCAAAACCAAACACATTGAGATTATACACCACTTTTTAAGAGATAATGCTGAGAAAGGTTTAGTGGAGATGTTGTTCTATAAAAGTGAGGAGCAAATTGCTGACATCTTCACAAAACCTCTATGTCGTGAGTCTTTTTGTAGGTTAAGAGTTCTTTTAAGCTTAGTTAAGTTTTAAGTTACTCCTGTGTCATAGGTTTAGTAGGTTTTGGTGTTATGGCTTCTATACTTTTCCCTCAATGATTGGCTAGAAATGTTTCTCTTGTATTGTGTGCGTATATACATATGTCGAAATCCTTCAGGRGTTGTGTAAATGGTTTGATTCCTCAAAAAGGTAGAAAGCCATTGTCGCAAGAAAGCAGTTAGTTGAATCTTTATTCACATAAACAAGATGAAATGGTTCTGTATAGGTACCAGCAAGGGGAAACAGCAGACCAGCTCTGATATGTTTTTCGATTGATATTTTTATATGTTTTGGAAAATTACTTAGGATATTTATCTTTTTGGAAAGAAATATATCCTACTTCAGTTATTTTTGGCTTGATGATCAAGGCATATATTACACATGCCATAATTCGAGTTGGTTGAGATATTTAAGGAAAGTGATCATTGCAAATTTGATTTTGAAATCGAGCAATCGGCTATTTTTTGCCGTCTTGCTTCATTGATGATATAATTCTCTATATATACCTTGTGCTTATCCTTTTGTGCAGCTCACAAAACTTTATCACTCTATACTCTCTCTCTCTCTTAAAAGTGCTCTGTTTTCTGACAATCAAAATTCAAAATTCAAAAGCACTGTTCATCGGGTTATTGTTCATCTTCATCTTCGATCACAAGAAATTATGGGAAGAAAATCAAACACCACTGCTAGGAAAGGAAGGGGAAGGGGTCAATCCAGTGACTCCTCACAATCACAGAACTCACAATCATAGAGGGTCACTGAAGTCAACCCTAACCCTCAGCAACCTGAGACAAAGACAACTGAACTACCACCTACTTATTGTTCGAAAACTTCCACTCCCACAAAAGCTAACCAAAATCCACTACAAAAATCACCCTCACCACCAAAAATGTCCAAACTAAGTTCAAAAGAAATAGTTCCTCATGCAAATCCAACTGAGACTGGTGGTTCCACCATCAAGGAACCACCAAGTTCTCAAGGGGAACAGATGCATGAGACAAAAGGACATTTATATCAGGTGTTCGAGAAGGTTGTTGCTGGGGATGAGAAGGTAGAAATTACTGGTCAAAAGGAGGGTTTACTTACGGTGGACATCTCAGTCAGAGGGAGACTTCAATCTGTAGTAAAGAAGGAGGTAAAGAAGGAAGAAGAGGAACAATCAACTAGTTCTTAGAGGGGAACCAAGAGAAAGGCAGCAGCAGCCAAACCACCTCGTTCTACAAAAGGTAAGTCTGTAGAGTCTCCAATCACTGGTTCTACTTACTTAGGTGCTAAAGTAGTGTTATCTGCCTGTCGAGTTGAGGTTGGTTATTTTGATGTGTCTGCCCTTTCTGAATATAAGGATATAATTGAGTATCAAGGATGGATTTCCTTATTTGAATGTTCTGCTGCGAATGTGTCTAGTGTTAGATATTTTTATGTGAATTTAAAACAATTACCGGATATGTCAATCGGTTCAAATGTTGGAGGTGTTGATGTTAGTATGTCTGTTGCTTCTTTGTCGAGTATGTTAGGAATACCCAGGGATGGGTTTGATAGGTATTTAAGTGATTAGTGGCCTATGTTGGTAGGGGTCACACCTGATGAGATTTATGACTTTCTGTTTGGTGGGAAGATGCCTAAGAAATATGTTGTGTTTAAGTCATGCTGGTTCTGCACACTCTATGCAATAAAGTCCTACTTCCCAGGGCTCAAGGAAGGGGAACAGTACGCATCATGGAGATGGTACTGATCTTCTTGATGATCGAAGAATCTGATAACAGCAAAATCAATTCAGTGCCTTAAATGATAATCACATCATGAACTTGTTGGGTTTCATACCCATCATTCTCTGCCTACTGGATCTATCATCACCCAATCTTAAAAACAACAAAGTTAGCTCATGATCCCTCAGCAAGTGTTCACTAAGGCTATACTAAGCAAAAGGGTCTTGATATTGGAGCTGATGTGTTAAGGTTAAGTTCGAGGAAGCAGTGGAGGTTAAGCCCCTTCAAAGAAGAAAGCCAAGGCAGGGAACAGCAGGTCAGAATGTGGTTCTGGAGGAGGAGAAAAAGGAGAAGACTCTGGTAAACTGATGGAGCTGCTCTAGGGAATCTCATCTTCTTTCAAGACCAAAATATGAGCAGATGGAGAAGGAGCTAGCTGATACACAGTTGTTGTTACTCACGTTCAAATATCAAAGATCAGATGGCTCCAGGTATTGACATATGTATCTACGATGACTCAGGTTTCAACTATGATGCTGCAAGCAATTTGGTGGTTCTGGTATAGAGGAACCAGTACTTGATGAATAAACAGCAATAGCAATGAGGATCCTAAAGTTGAGGAACCAGTTGAGGAGGATGAAGAGGTCTAGGAAAGAATTGATGATGATGATGAGCAGATGATGTGGAAGAAGAAGTGAGCATGATGATGATGAGGAGGAAGAGTATGATGGAGGAAAAGTGATGCTGTTTGCTCCTATTTCCCTCCCTATCTCTTTCTTTTTCTTAAAATAAACTGATTATGTTGGTCTGTAACTATTCTCCCCTATCCATGAACATTTCTTCTATGCGGATTAGGGTCCTTTTTGTGAATCTTGATGGCTTGTATGAACTATAAGCTTTGCTATGTGATGATATGTTTACTAATTTCTTTTTGCAGCATAACACTGAATGTGTGCTCGATGCCACAGTATGATGAGCACATTAACAATTGTGCACATCACTTTACTTGAGAACTTTTTAATGATGCCAAAGGGGGAAAAGGTGTCGAAGTTGAAGCCTATTAGAATCTGCTAGCTATCATATTTGTTGAGTCAAGTGTTAGGTTTTAATTTAAGGAACTAGTGAGATTAGCTAACTTGTTCATTAAGTCAATGAGTCTCTGCTGGTCTGGTGCTCAATTTTTTGAGTACCAAATGAGGTTTTGTTGCCACCCAAATGTGTCCCGCAAATGAGTAACCGCATGATGAAACATACCACGTTTCGTGATCGATTTGATTCTGAAAGACGTAGTTGAACTCGTACAAAAAGCTCGAAATATCTGTGAAGTCATGCTCGAAATCATGAGGCAAAGGTCAATAAGAGAGGCATAAGTTTTTTCTTTATTTTTTTATTTATTTTTCTATTTTAATTTTTCTATTTAGTTTTAGGATTTTTTAAAATATGTTTATATTGGTGATCTTCATAATTTCCGATTATTTTTCTAAGTTCAGCCAGTATTTTTAGATTATTTTTTCGATTTTCTCTATAATTTCTAGGAATTTTACAATATTTACAAAAATCAAAATACACAAAAAATACATAAAAATCATAAAAATACTTTAAAAATACCAAAAAATACATGGAATGTTCTAGAACCCTAGAATCATATTGGAAATTCAAGCTATACCATGAGGTTTGGCACTTTATAGCTGTCTCTAAGTCTTTTTGAAGAATTGTACGCGTGTTGTACCCGATGAACTGCTCTCATTTTATCAGCTATACCCCTCCCAAATTCCTCCGTTAACTTTCCGTTAAAAACCATTAACTTTAAATAAATAAATTAAGTTAAATTCTAAGCTATACACATGAGGTATAGCAATTTCTAAGCTGTAACTATGCTTTTGAGACTTTCTCAACTATACCCATGAATTGCTTTCATTTTATCAATTATACCCTCCTTTAAATCTACCGGTTAAGTTTTGTTAAAAAATCTGTTAACTTAAAAAATAAAAAATAAAAAAAAATCAAGCCTAAATTCCCCCATAACCACCACTTCTAAAAAACCACCATAATAACCACCACCACCTTGCATCCATAGCTCACTCACGACCAGCCAACCTTCGACCCCATCACGTTGGCCCACCCCTAACTACCCAGTTAACAACTCAACACCTTTCGAACTCCACCGTCCTCATTTGCACCACCCTTTACTCCCACACTCTCACAGTAGCACCGCCTTTCACTATCGGTTTTGGCTCGCAAGTTGGGGCTCACTGGTGGGTATTGCTGGCGGATGGTGGGGCTGCGTAAGTTTCGGCGCGCAGGTTGGGGCTCAATGGTGAGTGTTGACGGCGGGTGGTTGTGGTGAAGTGAGAGGAGCAGGGTGGTGTGGTGGTGTTTATGWGAAGATATGATTTTTGGAGTTTTAAATTTTATTTAATTAAAATTAACAGATTTTTCAACGGAAAGTTAACGGAAGAATTAGGGGAGGGTATAGTTGATAAAATGAAAGCAATTCATGGGTATAGTTGAGAAAGTCTGAAAAGCATAGTTACAGCTTAGAAATTGCTATACCTCATGTGTATAGTTTAGAATTTCCCAACCATATTTCTTGCAAAAGGGGTGTCTAGGTTCATTCAAAATCCAAAGAAAATCAAATAAAATTTCGTATAATACTGAAAATACGTGAGCGTATATACGCTCCATTGAGTGTATATACGCTCCTAGGATCGTATATGCTCAGAATATCAAGGGAATTGGAAAGAGTATCAGGATACTCTAGCATATATACGCTCATTTGAGCGTATATACGCTCGTTTTGAGCGTATATACGCTCGTTTTGTTTTTTCGTGCCTATAAATACCCTCTTTTCCTCATTTTCGAGAAGGACGGACACATTATGAGAACACATTCACACACTACGAGAGAATTACTGACACGTTACGAGAATACGGCATACGTTGCTAAGCTTCACATACTCTCTCACTTTCTCACTTACACTCTCTTGCTACTACAAACACACAAATATGAGTTCTAGCTTTCTTTTGAATCGAATCGACGAGGGAAATCGAGGTATAACTCTGAGGTTACTCACCCAAAACCTTCATTTCTCATTCCTTTAACTTGATTAATAACTATTACGAGTTTCAATTAAACAAATAAAATGTAGAAACCTACCTTTCACTTGTTGCATGTAAATATGTAGGATTAATCTTCTCATTTTTCGTTTTTATCAATGTCATTTTCATTTTCGTTATTACTTATTATTATCGTCAATACTAACATGTTTATTTGTCTTGTCTAGCGGATCGATCAAAGGCACTTTTTCGTCAATACTAACATGTTTGCTTGTCTTGTTTAGCGGATCGATCAAAGGCGTTTTTTATTAACACCATTATATTGCTAATTGATTTGTTTGATTGTGCAACGACAAAGGTAGATGGTGTGTATATATAATTATATATATATATATATATAATATATATATTTATATATATATATATAATATTATATATATAATATAGATTATTAATATATATATATATTAATACTATAGTATATAATTATTGTACATATGGTATTGTGGTCACGCTTTGTATATTGTGTCTAAAATAACGAGGGAATTACCGAACCACATTATAGCAGATAATAATGGACAACCGAATCTTCTAGGTTAGACACCTGAAAATGTGTCTCCCAAATGGAGTAACTCAGTGATGAAATACCTCTCGCGTTTGTTTCGAATCAGAAAAGATGCTTTGAAATTCACAAAAGTGGAAATAGTGAGGTCGTACTCGGAACTATTGACAAAGGTCAAAGGCAGGCAAAAATATTTTCTTTTCGGTTTCTTCCAAGGTTTTCAAAGGTTTTCAAGAGGCGATTCTTCATGCACTATTTGATTTCATCATGTCGTTTTCACGATTTTCTGAATCCGCCAGTTATTTTTAAATTTATTTTTCTGATTTTTTTCTAATGATTTTCCTATGAATTTTGCAACTGTTTAAATACGCGAGAATACGCGAGAAATCTACCATGAATAGTTATTTAGAAAAATCAAACTCCGGAATACGTGGAATCCTTTCTAGAAATTCTAGAACCAACTGCTCTTGGAAGTCAAGGTGTGTCTAGGTTGTCGTCGAATCTACAGGAAATCTAGAAATAAAATCGGGAAATCAAAATATTCGAGGTTTTGGTAAAATATGATAGGCGAAATTCATTGATGCGTTTATACCGCAAATGATGAGCGTATATATCGTCATCAAGGGAGCGTATATACGCATCAACAGTAATCGCTAATCGCTATCATCACAACTCATACGTAGAAATTAGGGTCAAAAGGATTTATGGAAAGAAATGAACGTATATACTCAACGTCATTGAGCGTATATACGCTCATTATGCCTGAGCGTAATTATACGCAGGGTTTTTGTTGCTTTCGTTTTTGCCTGGTGCCTATAATACAAGCCTCTTAGCCTTGGCTCATCCGACACACTTCAATTATGCTCCTACGCATACGCTCTCCTCTATCTCTCTCTATAAACCTCAAAACACAATTAATAGGCTAATACATCGTGTTTAGGTTCAACAATCGGAATCTCTTTCACGAAATCAACAAGGGAATAGACAAAGGTTGATTCTGAAGATACTCTATTCACAGATAATCTCTCTCACTTTCCTTTTACATTTGACCTAACATTGGTTAAGTGAGTTTTAATGTAGATTAATAAACAATGTAGAAACTGCACTTTGCAAATTGTTTCATGTAAATTGTAGGGTTTTCCAACAAATGTATTGGCAAGGTTTCATATAGGTTGTTTGTTTTTCATTTCATTATTATATACTATTGTCATAGTGCAAACTACAATTCTTATTCCTGTATAGCTATTGTAAGGCGAAAGATCGCATTGCGCTTGCGTTTTATCAAGGACTAACTTATTTTCCTTTGTTTATGTAGCGATTCAAGCAAAGGATTCGTGTTCATTGTGTTTTACAAACTAACTTTTGTTTTCTTGGCAGATTAGGGTAAGATGAGTTGCATATACTTGAAGTTTAGTGCACTTCATATTATGTTGCAGTATGTGTCATTGTTGTATAATCTTTTGGTTATATATGTTTGCTAAACAAGAGACCGGAATTATGTGATCATTTAAATCAGATTAACTATGGACAACCTGTTTTTAGCACCGTTTTAGACTATGAGTTAATACAAAAGTGTCCACAATTTCTAGTTAGGTAGTCCTTGTGCATAAAGTAACACACTTTCATAGTAATTTTAGGGTTAGTCGCTTCTAAGGTGCTAAGAAAACCGTAGTATGTGCATTTCAAATAGTAATGATTGAATGGAATTGAATGAGACGAGATTAGAGGGGGTCCGTTGACAATGCGGCGAATTGGTTTATAGATCTTGATTCCGTACATGTCCCGAACCCGACACACTTGGTTATTGATTGGACGTGGGGCCATTGTAGTTTGCACACGTTTCGGGGTTCGTGAATACCTTCTAGGCACGGTGGCGACCCCCTATTCCGATCAACACTTACTCGACAACCCAAGCACTCACGTGCGGGTTTGCGTTGCTCAAGCCAACAACAACACACACAAATACAACGCGTACGCACCCGCAAGCACCGGCGCGGTCCCACGCGCCATAAATTTGGCGAACTTCACTAGGGATTAATCACCGTTAGGTGAAGATACACTTGAAAGTCTCGTATTCCAGTCATCATTATTGATTTTGTGCATCATTTGCATGTGATCCCTTCGCATAAGGTCAGCAACTTAGGACTTGGTCTGCCAAGTATGGGCATGTTCTAGTGCTCGAGACACCATAAAGGGGGGGAAACTACCTGTTGCATGTCGTTACTGATTGCAATGGCTAAGGCAAGTCCTATCCGCAAACTGGCCGTGTGTGACGTGTACTGATGCGTGTGGCAATAAGAGGTATCTTGGCATACATTCGCTAATTGCTAGTGGTTGAAAACTGGACCAAGCTCTACTGTTTAGGCATGGTATCATTCTTTGGACTTAACCCAGCCGACCATGCAGTATCCTAGAACTGGCCCCTAGGTGGTTTGACTCATAAATTCAATGTTGTGTGGTTCTTGAAGTGCATATGTGACTGTAGGAACTCTTGAGCCTGTACGTACTTAGACTTACCACATCACATAAGCATATAGATCATGATCCGTCTTTAGTCTAGACATAGGAGTCAACATTCATGCATATGACACATCATTTTGTTAAAAGGTCAACAACTTTTTCCAAAAAAAAAAAAAAAAAAAAAAGTCGAAAAAATCAAAGGGGAAAAGGATGACCATGGCAATTCATATAGTTTTGCATTAGTGATCGGTGCATGATAGAAGACGAATCATTTAGGTCATAGCCATTTGAGTCTGTGTGAGTCAAGTGAAGCATCCAATTAATTCTGTCGCTGTTACTTTGGCAAATTCACATCTTGATCCCCCCGTTGGGTTCGCAAAGCTAATCAAAGGCTAGTTCGAGAGCAAAGTCAGGTCATCCACCATCACGTCTCCAGCAAAGGCAACCTTTTCAGAGTCCCCAGTCCTGAGACATCTCAATCCATTCACGCATGAGCGAGCGAACCACGTAGGAAGATGGATGAGCCGCTGGACTACCCGCGTGGCAAACTTAGCCAAGATGGTGGGAAAAACTCTGCCACCTTAACTCTTCTTCTGCTGCCATACTGCTAAGTAATCATGGAGAAAATGTTCAAAGTACACTTTGGATGGGGGCGACTTACTTATGAATATAAACTGAGTAAGAGGTCCTCTCCCTGTGCCAACTCCCTGACATATGTTTTCAGCGCAAATCGATCTTCCCTCAATTCAAGCCTATCTGACGACTCGTCATCTCAAGCTTTTAAGGCTACCTTGTCTCTCAAGGGGGTTCGACTCTGCCTCTACCTGAAGGTCTTTCACTTTCGCTTGCACTTCTGTGTGCCAGTAAATGGTTGTTCTCCTTGTCTGAGAAGGAGACTGAACTTGGGAGGATGTTGCCCTTCGCTTTTTATGATCTCGTTACAAAGGGAACATTCAAAGTAACCTCTCTCAGCGAACTTGAGATCCTGAAAGCAAAGGCGAGAAAGAGGGATTTTACTGCATTTCGTCTCTAGATGGAAAGAGGCTGCTGCAACAACTGGTTCATGCTCCTCCTGATAATGAAATGGTGAAAGTTTCATATCGAACTTGCAACCAAGGTACAAAAAATCACACTCCGCTATCTGGCCTAGGATATTTCGACAAGGCAGGCCACATGTGTATTGCATTGGGACGACTTGTTGAAAGAAAACAGTTCTAACAATAATAAACCAAGATACAACAACAAGAAGTGACAATTCTGGTTTTCAACAATGTTTATGCAACTTGAAGCTATCCTCTGGTTCCCAAGTGAATCATGGTTATTTATCGCCTAGACGTGAATATTTTCATTGGTATGATTATACTCAAGGCGGTTTGAGCGACTCAGAACAACGGAAAGATCACACCTAATTGGTCCCAATCTCGACCCTGATCTCGAGAAGCGATCACCAAAATGGACCTCCTCGAAGTAACTGCAAGTACCATCAAGGCAGAGGTCAACAACTGAAAGTGCTAAAACTAAGCAAGTGATCCAAGACATGGTAGAAGATGGAAGGCTCCACTTCCACCAGGTGCAAAAGCCGAACATCACATCCAACCCCTTACTACTCTCAGATGATTTCTGTTGAATTGAGGAACACTGTTTGACCCTACTGTCCTCATCTAATCTAGTAGGTCAGCTGTCAATGTCACTCTATCTCTTCCATGAACTGTCTGTTAATGGTTTATGGTGACAGCGACGATGAAGACTACTATGAAGGCGTGCGACTTCAAGCCATGACAGGAGAAGATCTTGAAGAAGTTCCTTGGATCAAGAAATTCTCAAGGCACCGAATGAGTGTGCACGTACTCACAAGGCGTGGGGCGTGTTCCTTCGACGCACTTCCCAGCATGACACTGTCTACTCAAGTCATCCACACAAGAAGAGAATCCAACATTATCAAACAACTCAAGAAGACCAAAGCCGAACTGAACGTTTTGGCAATTGATCGGTCACCTCGACGAGTCACCGTGAGGCTCTCCAAACTCTCACTGAAAATCGAATGTCTTCGAGCGAGAACACATCTCCTGAAGGTTGGTCATATTCATAACCAACCACGCTGTCTCTATTCCTTATTCGTATTTTCCTGATGACGACTACTCCTGAGGGGCCCATCACAATAAGGCCCTTCACCTCAGCTGTGGTGTGTAGGCAGTTCAACATTCCCCAATTGACTTTTGTAGACTGGATCTGGCCATCAATTTGCCCTTGAGAATGCTCAAAAGCTTGCTCGCAATAGAATGATTCTTCAAGCTAACATCAAACATTCGTCTTACGACAATTCAAAGAGACAGGCTATTCTTGGAATCATATGGCTCAATTCATTGCTGCTGGACCGAATTGAAAAAAGGGTGAAGTTTCATGTGGCATGGATGTCAAAACTTCGTTAATTTACTGCTTGGGCGTCTTGGCTGCATGAACAGGCCTGTCGCCTCCTTTACCACAAAAGTCAAGTTCTACTTCATGGCGCTCTCGGTAATTATCGATGCATGTTTTCCCATGAAAATTCAAGCAATAGGGAAGTCCACCTTACAAGTCCAGACGACAGATGAGGATGAGGAACTTGGGGGTTTTTTTCGCCTGCTGTGATTGAAGAATCCCTTATGATGGCCAATCTTACTAATCCATGCTATAAGACTGCAGAGACAAGGCTACTTCCCTGGAATGGCCTTAGATCCAACAATGGTGCATTTTCATCCTCTCTTGATTCCCAAAAGAATGACAAGTTCGGGCTGGGATAACTCTCCACAAAAGAGAGATATAATAAGGGAGCAAGCACTGAAGATATGCTCCTTGAAAGAAGAATGAGCTTATAGTGGGGGCCACCAATCGCACCCGTTTACGAGTTAACTTCTTAATGGCTACTTTAATGCGAGATGGAGAGGATTTCCGAACTTTGACTTCCTGAACCTCTCTAACTGGCTAATGGAAAAAAAAGTATCCAGACTCGAGG
>SNQN01005654.1:0-31823 GCA_008642245.1 Bassia scoparia | reverse complement strand
AAAAAGAGAGGAGAATACTGTTGGGCATAGCATTGGCAGAACACAGTGTAAACAAAAGCAAACTGAGATTAAAAGGAGTAGAGGATTTGGTCGTTATTGTGAAGACACAAGGCGAGCCAGCAAGGGAAGTGGTGATGTTGTGAAAGTTGGCAGCAGGGGGCAGTAGACTATGGTGCAGGTGGGCATAGAAAACAGTTAAAACAAACGTAAAAAAATGCGTAAAAAACCAACAAAGTTGGCGAAGGCATAATTCTAGCATACAGTCAATTTGGGTAATTCCTTGTGCCTAAATTTGTCAACTTTTTTAGACTATAACTTTCATAAATGGACCGGCAGAAAAGTGCGCGATGACAAATGCCAAAAACAAGAAGCAGAAAGGCATGACAAATTAACAGTCGACGAAAGTTCGCCATGAAAAAGCTTAAACTAATTCATTGGCAATCAAATACAAACAGAACAATATGTCATATTAACATTTAATAGGACCACTTGTCCAAAAACAGCCTCAAATGAAACAAATAGAGTAATACAGACAATTTCATTATTTTACCCATCAGCAAAAAATAATATCCAACATTTGGCCTCAATTGTTAACTGTAAATCTGATTAATTGTGATAAAAAATATTAAAATGAACAGCTCAGGTTATATTAAGTTTAGAAAATAAAATTTCCCAATCACTTCTTTCAAGAACTTAGCTGACTAATCTTAGACTAGAAATGGGTGTTTTCTTATATAATTATATTAGTGACTATATGGTAGTAGTTCATTATAAATTAAAGTCAAATGTCACCGGTCACACGTCTATTACAAACATTATTAATAAAGCCAATTAACAAATAGATTGTCTAATTTGCATATACAGCTGTGGCAATAAGTATGAATCGAAATGATATACTCGCTCTAATAATGGTTTTCTATATGACAAAGTCAGATTATAATTGGCTTTATTGAAGAGAAAATTCATGACTTAGGTTAAGCTGTTGAGAATCTTAAAATGTATGATGAGTTTGATTCTATTATATGGATTTATAATAAGATGGCAAGTTAATTATAAGGAGTAGCTTTGATTGTTTGTTCTTTACATCCGATTATAAAACTTGAATTGAGATTAACCGTGTGTAGGGTGGGAATTGTCTTAGAGGATGTTAGGAGTGTTGTGTAAAGAGAGCTGATTGATAAAAATTAAAGAAATTATGCATGATAATAGTGTGGAAGGTCTATTATAGAGGGGTAGATACAAATAGCACAAATTTAATGGAAGGAATATGCATCTAAATCTAGGTCAATAAAAGTCGTAAGTTTGAGATGAACTTGTAAATTGCCCAAGAAAGGCAACGTTCGAGTTTGTTCGGAGAATAAGTAAATGAACAGAAGGGGTGTTATGGTAATCTTTCAAAATGGAACGGTATTTGGTGATGATAGTGGTGATGTCATCTTACTTTAGAGTGGAACATGAAGCTTTCTTAGGGTATCGAGAGGGGGGGGGGTGAATTGAGTTCTATTAAAAAATAATTGTTGACTGTTTAGTATTAGTAGACCTAACTGGACTGGCATCAAAATTGAAGTGCGTAACATGAAAAGCAATAAATAAGGACCAAATTTAAACGAGGTTGGGCACTTGCTACGTTCATCCTACCCTATCACTTTATTAAATTAATACTCAAATAATCAAAGCAACTTTCAACTCAAAGTATGTGAACTTTACACACCAATGAACTCACAATCATCCAAGCATGCTACGAGTTGAACTACGCACTCGTAATGAACTCTCAAAAGCTACCCAAACAACATCTTGATGGTGATTCGATACAATGGGCAAATTCTCTCAATATCAATCAATGGTTACAAGAGTATATTGATTACTTAATATGTGACTTGTGTGTTTTGAATCTTGCTTGCTTGATCTTAGATTTAAGGCTTTTTCTTTTCTTTAAAAATAACTCTTTGAAAAATCGGGAGAAAAGTATATATGTGAGCAGCAGGTTCCAGAATTATTTATAACAAAGGTAGGCAATTACTTGTGTTGGAACTCTAGATATAGTAAGAAGATAATCAAATGATTATTCCTGTATTTTAAGGAAAATCATAAGATATTATTTATACTAGATTAAATAATGATGTTACTCATTGTACAAAGTAATTCTAAATAGTCGAAAAGTATTTCTCACCAGATCATCTAGAAGTTTCAAAAATTTATTCAGGTCGACAAGAATGATCCTGGTTGTAAATAAGTTGAACTGTTTCGCCAATAGTAGTATTTAGACATTGACAACTGGTCTAAGTTGTTTTCAATCTAATGAAAAAGCTTATTTATCAACAATAATAAACGTTCAATCAATCACACTCATGATACAAAAGAAGACTTATCTACCATAGAATAATCTTTATGTTATCATTCTCGAAGCTATTTGATTTCTCATTAGCGAAATATGGATATTCTGAGTCTCCTTGAAGGAGCTTTCTGTTCAAGAGTTGGAATTCCGTTGCAAAGACTATAAACTTGACACTATAATTGTAGCATATTGTCACTTTCTTTCAAAGGACCAAAATAGTTCTCAACTGTTTAGAAACAGTTGTATTCATCAGATCAATGTATAATTATTGAATGTTTGGTCATATCAAACATAAAGGGACTCAACAACCCAAATGCTAGGTAATGATAAATGGACTAGAGTTGAGTATCATATAAATTACAACCCAATAGACATTGGTTTTAATTATGACATAGCTCAAGGTGGAGTTGTTCTAGCGGCCACAATGGTCACTAACAAATCAATTATTAAGAAGAATTTACGACGCTTTGGAAACAGTCAATAAAATAACCACGATTGTTTTTAGGTGATGTTATTATCTCGAGTTTGTTTGATTTGAAATTTCGGGCGTTAAATGTATGACGGTATTACGCTGTTTTATCGATATACATACCGGTCATATAAACGGATTGTAAAACTATACTTATTTTTAAAAATATGTTGCTAAATTTTCGAGCACTATTCATTACAGATAGTAGATTCATAAATTGTTTCAAAAAAAAAATTCAAAGTCGACTCATACAAGGTCGCTTCTGAGCTTGTTCATATTTTCGCTCTATTTCATTTCACTATTATCTTTCATTTCATCTCTTGCGCACTATCTTCTCTTTATTTTCTACCTTCAGATCACTCTTCACTTTAGCCAAGAGAATTGAACCAAAATGAGAGAGTTTGACCTCCCAGAGTTAATATTTATAGTGCATTAGAAGACATCTTTCTTGGTATATCAAATAATAGTAGGAGATAAAACTCAAATTCTGGAGCTACAAAGATAAATGTTAGCCACGCTAAAATTTCTAGAGTAAGTTTGTTAATACGAATAAGAAATCTGTTAGAAGCATTTATGCATAAATGTACTCTGCAATAGAGGATAATAGAAGTTGAACATATAAAATAGAATTGAAAGATTCATTGAAATTGTTCGTTGGAATTTCGAAAAGCTAAATAGGTTTTCGCTCATCAGAAACAAAGGTGTTATGTCATTCAAAAAACCTATTTAGAGATGAAATACTACAAAGGTATATTTTTTATAGAGGTGGATTCGATATCAGAAAAGAATTAGACAATTAGGATACATCGGATAAATAACTTCCATAGAAGAGAAGCAAATGAGGTTTCAATAAAATTTCGTAGAAGAGAATGGAGTTTTCATTCTTGTACATTCGACATGATGACTTTATAATGCATTATGGATGCTAATTCAATAGCATAAGGAATTTATTTAATTATTCGTTTATTTTTGTGGTCGTCTATTAATCGCGAGATTGAGATACGCCATCGAAAGCTACGCGTGATTGCTAGAATTGAAGTTTTATTTTGTTGGTGTTGAATTATTGATTAATATAAATATTTTAGTTTTGTTAGGATATATTAGTATTATAGATAGAATTATTTTCGTGTTTATGGATATGATTAATATTTTCTAGGTAGTTTAATTTTCATATGTTGTTTTGTATATAAATATGGGATGAATCAGTTAAAAATTAAGTTTTGTGTTTTGAGTTAATCAGTAGGTTGCTATTTGGTGCGATCTAATAAGGTCTTAGGCGAGTGAATAACTTGTAGTTGAGGCTATAATGGTTTTTATCCAACAGTTTTATTAGTATTTCAACTAATTTCACATAAAATAATTAGAACTAAGTGTTTGCGATAGTTTGTTGATAATTATCTCACGCAACACATAATTGGGCTAGAAGGGATATTGTGGTCAGACGATTAATGTAAATAATGATGAACACCACGAGTTGAAGATTTCTTGCCGATTTCGGGCAGCTGAAGTAGCGCGCAATATCTACGGTCACATATATGAAGCTCAGACTCGTTTGCGCTTTTCATCCAACGAAGAGCGAAGGAATGACTTAAAGTTTGGATGAGTACAGAATTACAGAAAAGGGACCCAGAAGTCTACTTCGATTGGGTTCGAGCATGGCTATATTTGATATAAAATCTGATGACGACCAAGATTTAAACTTGCAATTTTAAAATTGTCGATGAGTACCTGGGTAGGGCAAAAGGAGAATTAAGTGGAAAGTCTAAAATTCGAAGATGCATCAGCGTTTTGTGCCGAAATGTATAAACAAAAATTTGTCAAGCTTAATCATAAAGCAAAATTATTGATGTTTGGAGCATATGTGAGAAGATTTGGAGCAGTTGTTTTGGCTTGTGGTTGTGCAAAATGAAGATGAAAGAAAGTGTGCTAAATTTTTACTTGGGTTAGCACGAACAATTCGATTTGGTGTGAGTTGAACGTTGATGGACTTATGAATCTTTGTTTGGCTTGCTAAATTGTAAAGACATTTTACTGAGTCAAGGAACCTGGTTGCTACTCTCTCGACGAAGATTTGGGACATTTAACATACATGATAAGCGTACCTCCTGAAGCTGGCTAAACACGACAAATAAGTTTGTTTTCCGTTGTAGGGTTATGGGCATTTGCAAGCCGTTGTCATCAAAGGTATTAATTTCTCTTTTGATCATTCTTTGCATTATTTAATTCATGAGAGGAAGCAGACTCGTCTTGCTCTTCACCATAGCACATATTTAAGAGAAGGGGAGATGTTAAGGATTCCACGAGTGCTAATCAAGCATTCCATGTGTCTCCGACTGATGATGGGGAGTGTTAGTAATTTCGATACTCTTTACATGTTGCCCAATCTTAGAAAGTAAAGGGCAAAGAAATATTTATTTCGATAGATGCTCCATTAATGGTAAAATTGTTCTTTGATTATTGATTGGTGGAGTAGACAAGTTTTAAAAAGATGGTTGATACTCTAAAGTGAACAACGATATAACACATCTTATAACCTGGTTGGGTTAAATAGTGATGGTGATTCTAGTCACAAAAACAAGCCATTGGTTAGGTGTGAATTGGAACGTCAAAGATCAGTTTGGTGTGATATTGTCTCAATGAATGCGTGTCTATGCTTTTTGGGACGTCCCGTGCAATTGGGATCGTATTCTAGTCCACTTGGCAAAGTCTAATGTATACCCATTGCACAGGGGGATGGGGGATGTGGACTGTCGAACCACTTGTACCACCCAGAACGTTGTGGCGAGTAGAGAGGAGGAACGACTACCGGAAACCAAATAGATCAAGGAGGTAGAAGTTGTTGGCACTTAGAACTAATTCTGATATAGCTTACAAAATATGTCAAGAAGATGTACAAGTGGGTAAGGCAAGAAAAAGAAGATCATTTAGCTCGCATCACAAGGTTCCATTAGTGTTGGTGATTAATATGTGTGCTTTCCATGGACCGAAACAGGCTACAATGGTTCGAATAGGAACACTACTACTATGGAAGAAGGTCGTTTAAGATTGTTCATCATGTTAATTTCAACACTTATCAAGTTTTTATCCGGACAAGGATTGTGTGTTTCTTTAAAGCTCTGATTGATTCATGTTTTGAGCACCTTGAGGACAAGGTTGATTTCAGAGGGGGAGATTGATGCATATAACTAGCATAGAATTTATTTAGATATGTATTTCATTTTATTTTTGTGAGGTCGTTATTATCGCGAGATTGAGATACTCAGTCCGAAAGCTACGCGTGATTTGATAGAATTAGGAGTTTTGTTAGGATTGTTTAGGATATGATCTTGATGTAGATATAAAATATTTAGTTTGTGGATATAATTAGTTAATTAATAGATAGATATATATTCGTGTTAAATGATATTGATTTAATATTTTATCCTAGGTAGTTATTTTTCAGATTGTTTTGTACTATAAATAGGATGAATCAGTTAATAAAATTAAGTTTGTGTTTGAGTTAATTAAGTAGCATTGCTATTTGGTGCGCATTTTCTATAAGGTTGAGACGTGTGAAATCCCTTGTAGTTTGAGGTTATCAAGGTTTTTATCCAACAGTTTTTTATGCTATTCAACTAAATCTTCACAATAAAATATAGAGACCTCACTAGTGTTTGCGATAGTTTGTTGATAAATTATTACGCAACATCACTAATCCAAAAAATTACATTGTTTTATATTTGAAATGGAATTACGGACTCTCATGAATATCATGGTATTAATGAGATTCCTCTTTCTTATTCTTAAGCGAATTCCTAGAGGGCTTAGTTAATCCATGATTTATCTTTCATTTGTTTCGAGAAAGAAAGAAAAGATCGATCCATTTTCGATTCTTTCTTTTTTCTATTGATATTTTCCGATAGAGTGTATGGATCTAGTGTATATATAGATATTGTTCATGGATTTAACAAAATGTGTAAAGCTCTATTGGCATTGCTCTATAAGTCTCTTTTTTTTGCATATGGCATCGCCACTCCCTTTGGCAACATCCCTATCGGAACTTAATTTGAAAGCCATATTTTTGACCCGGATGTTCGGGTGGGCCCCTAATAACCAGAATGGCAAGTGTTTCCTTGTGTGGATCCTATTCTAATGGGACTTGATGAGTCATCCGCTATACGTCTTCTTTTTACAGTATATCGGGAGTTACCTACGTATTGCTTGAAGTAAAACAGATAGGGGATTTGTTTCTACTTTTGTTGAATCTTTTTTTCACGATCGATAGAGAATTTGCTAAGCTAATGAATTTTTTCATGTTTTAGAATACGATTAACCAACATGTAACTAATCGATTACGTAAATTGGATCGGATTTTTGCAGTTTTTTTCTACAATACCACGACGTGACCTGAGCATAAAAGGGGTTCAAGAATCCGTTTTTCTTTTCAAGGGTAAAATCACTTATTTTGGTTGTTTGACCCCATTTTGTAGGGTGGATATCGAAGATATGAAAGATTTCCCTCCAAACATCATACGACTTTGTCGAGTAGGTTTCCACAGAATGTGTATGTATCTATGAGATCGATTATGGAATTCTATTACTCACTTTAAATGAGTATTTGCTCAATCTTTCCTGCTAGGATTGAAAATCCTGTATTTTCATATCCATATGATTGAGTCCTTGGGTTTTCCGAAATAGTGTAAAAAGAAGTGCTTCGATCATTTGTATTAACTCAATTTACTTTTAAAAAAGTCGATTCGAATTGTTTGTTGACACGAAAAAGTCGGAATAAACTTCTGAAATTATTTAATATTGAGACTTGGACATATAATAGTTTCGTTTGAATCTCTTTGGAAGAAGTCATCTTTTGTTCATGGTAGCCTGCTCCAATCCGTGTGAGAACTTTTCAGTTATAGTGGGGATAATTTAAGAATTGTTGCGTCTAGTGAGTTGCGTTCACATATGGAGGTGCGATAGCAGCGGGAGTAGGATATCATAGAGTAGCGGATGCTAAGGCTGATGATGTAGTCTAATCTACAGAGATTCTGAGTAATTACCTTTTTGATGATTTGACGATGCTTTTAGCTGCAGATCAGACTAAGTGGGTTTACGAGAGAATAGTGGATATCCCTAACTAGGGAAAGTTCTTTAGAGCGACTCTGCGCATGCTGTACAGGATAATAATGGATTGTACTAGTAGAATATTATTTTGGCCATGCAGGTAGTACTAGTGGAATTAATTGTACTATGGAGTTTTACGTAAGCGGAGTTTGAGTTTCTAGGGTTGAATAGTCGAGTATTCAGTTGATGGATATGTCTGGGTCTGTAGCACTCTAATTAGGGATAATGATAGGATTTTTTTACGCCCTAGATAGTATATCTTGGGTGATTACTCTTGCAAGCGATTTGGGATTGTTTCTTTTTATCAATATTTTATGTCTATTGGGGTTGACATCCCTGGAATTGACTCAACTTTCTCATGGGGAGTCGAGGTGCGAAAAAAAGGTACGATTGATTTTGTGTTTTTCGATCAAAAAGTATTAGGGTAAGAAGTGATCGCTGGTTTTTTTTCTCTATGCGGAGGTTTATCCTAGGTCCAAAGTAGGCAATAGTTTGATTCAATAAAGACATTTTCGTATGTCAGTTTGAGATGAGTATGTATGAGTTAGGTGTGTTATGTTTATTACTGTGCAATTCGGAGTCCGATTTTTATTCTTCTTCAGGAAAGATTAATTGATTAGTTCAAATTGACGGGTTGGACTTAAGTGTGAGCTTACATGCGGTTTTGTGGCCTATTGGGTTTTGGTCTTGACGTTTGTATGGGTTAGTGTTCTTTCGATCTTCGTATAATTTAGTGTACTTGAAGTTGGATAGACATGACGATCGATTCGGTATTGCATTAAAGGTGGGGCACGACCAAGCAGAACGAGGAAGTATAGTCATAAAAGATGAGTTTTGGTCTATGGTATATTTTAGTATCTTGTTGGTTTTAATAGTAGGTCTTCGTTAGTGGATCACTAAGGTTCAGCGAGTCCTCGTCTTTGTGATGTGTCCGTGTGGTTACGTAGGTACCTTCTTGCGCTTTCGGTGAAAGAAGGAGAGCCGGGGGCCGTCGGGAAGAGGATTGTTATCGCTGTATTGATAGATTTGCATTGCGAGTCAACATTTTCGTAGATATACATACAATGATTGCTGTGCAATGCAGGATGGTAGATGGTGGACTCTCGATGGTGATTGAGGATGGGAGGAATCATTCCTGGTCACGGAGGTTCACTGGTTTGCTCTTTGGGCATGTGAGGGGATGCTACGGAAGTTTAGGGAAATTATTGTGTCTCAGTTATGTAGTTGGATTTTTTCTAGTATGGGTCTTTGTCGTTTTTCATTGTTTATCATTAAGTGCTTTCTCTTCTCTTGTGTTCTCATATTTCATTAATCTCATTCTTATTTTCATCACAATTTTGGATCTTTCTCTTCGCTAAGGTTGTGGATATCTGGTGTCACAACTCGGGCAGTGCAACGTCGACGCCTATGGTTTGTGGACCTCACATCGCGAATCCAAAGAAAATGGTAATGGTTATTTTTCTTTAGTCTATTTGGTGTGTTTGCGTTGTCAGTGCTTTTTTTTTTCTTATTTTTTCTTTTTTTCGTATGTTTTCAATTCGAAATTTTGAATCTTATATTGGTTTTTTCTGATTTTGTAGATTAATTTCTCCGTTAGATTCATACATAAGCTTTTAAGTTAGAGTATTGTTATATAGGTAGTTCAAGATTTGATAATGAGAATTGTTATATTTTTCTAGAGAGTTTTGTTCTCTGACGGAATATCTCAAGTTTGCAACGTAGTTTTTGGATATTTTGCTGATTTTGGTAAGAAGTTTGTTAGTGGCTGTTTTTCTTTGGTTTTTTGGATTTCAGAGATGTTGAATTTTTCTCATTTTATGTGATTTTTATTCATATTCTATAGATTTTTCTATTAGAGAGAATAAGTATCTCGTAATATATGATTGGTCTATTTTTAGTAATTACGCGAAATATTTACATATTTGGTTAGATTATTTTTGTTGTGTATGATATGTTGAGTTTCGTATTCTTGTGAGATTTGTAAGATGAACGCATTATCTGTAGTGAATTTTACATGTAGTAATACAATTGTTGGTTATATTTTAGTTTGTGTAGAAAGTATTTGTTTAATTTTTGTGTTTATGTAGTGTGTTAGGTTGTAGTTTTTTGTTAGTTTGTGTATTTTGTAAGCTTTTGTAATTATATTGTGTCATTGGATACGATTAATTTTCTTTTGTATTAGAAAAAGACTCAAGTATTATGCTTTAATATGGGATTTCAATTCTGTGTTGTATGATTTCTGTTGAGGTATTGAGAGGATGTATCGGTTGGAGCTGCCAAATTACAAGTTGTACTGTTTTTAGATTGATCATGGAAGTTGTACTTGAATCTTTATCATCTGAGTTATATTACTTGTATGATTTTAGCTTGTATACATCTAATATTTCTGATATATGTACGAAGATATGTTATTCTTTTATCAAAATATGATATGTACATGGGGTTTAATGATTAATTATCTTGTACTAGCATTTGGTGTTAGTAAAACTGCAGTGGATATAGCTTAGTATCGGATCACTATTGAATATTTCTCTTTAGTTGATTAAACTGGAACTAATGATTTAATTTATCATTTTATTTTTATGATTGCGGATTAACTATAATGGTTAAATGCGGTCGAGAGTATAAATAATTTTATAAGAGACTCGTAAGTCGTGCTAAATTATAATCTATGTTAAATGCTTCTTGGAGAATCTTGAGGAATTAGCTTAGCATTGGATGGAATAATATTTGTTAATATGTAGGCTAGCTAAAAATAAATACTATGGAATTAAAGTATCAATTTGATGTAATATATAATCTTTATTTTATACTAAACGTGATTGGATATGGATAATCTCTTCGCTGATATATATTCTTTTCTTTGATCGATTAAAGGTGGGTCTTAAATTAACTATGGAATCGGTTGAAAAGCTTGTGATAGTTAACCGTTTAATGACTGATACGATCAGTCAAGTTGTCTAATGATAGATAGTGGTCGTAAAACATTTCTTGATCATGCGGTTGTTGTCATTGAATATATATGGATGAATTTAAGGATTTTCAAGTAGTAGTGTTTGAATTGTAAGTAGCTCGTTGTTTTTGCCTATGTTGATAACGCGTTTGTGAAATATTTTTGTTGTGTGCATTAAGTTGATAAAGATCTTGAGGGGGGTTAGTTGGAGATTTAGGATACAATGTAGATTGTGAGTGGATTAGGGGTGATTTTGTCACTCTTTGTTCAATTGTCATTGTTCTTACATGTTCCTAATATGAGCAAGAATGATCTCATGGGGTAATTGATTGGTAAGAGTGTAGGTGCATATTGAAAGGGTGAGCTTAGGTTTGCTATGGGTGATCCAGTTGGTGATGATGGAAAGAAGAAGGGGCATCTTATGAGTGTAGAAGGTTACTTAGTTGAGAGGTGTTGGATATTCACGGTGTTTTTCTTGGGATGTCTATTACGGATTGCGATTGTGAGTTGTGACATGAGGTCTAGAATATAGGGTGCACACGAGTGAATGGGGTTGTAGGAGGTTATCAAAGTGGTATTTAAGAGTACATTTTCAAGAACTACGTGTGATTGATGGTAGTTTAGTTTGGGTGAGATTTGGTTGCTCGGGCAATAAGGTGGGTTTAGCTATAAGCGCGACGACGAGGTATCAAAGGGATAGTCGAATTTGATTAATTGTGGGCTGGATGTAATAGGGGTTTCTGTATTGCTAGAAGGTTTATTTGGGTGTCACGATTATTGCTCGATGATACATTTAGGATTTGTTCAAGAAAGGTGTGGAGTTTTTTCTCAGTATTTGAAGTTAGAAGATAGATGTGGATATGGAATGAAAGATTGAACAATAAGGATAAGTAACAGTAACGAAAGGTAAAGTTGAAAGCAGAATTGGAGGGAGAAGTAATAAGGGTTTAGTGGTAGTGACGAAGAAGGCATACATGGGATGGCATAAGAAAATAGGAATTGATTGATTGTTGACCGTACAATTTAGTATGCGTATGATCAATGCTTCGACATAGTAATGCGAGTGGTGTAGTAGAATGGAGGCTGATTACAGTGAATTTTTGTATCAGTATACAGATAAGATGCAGGGGTTTTGGGCGAAGTTGTGTCAAGTGGTAGCTCACATTGCAAAACGATCTCACATACGACACTTAGGTTGATAAGTCGAAGGAGTAGTGGTCAGGTCACGCAATATTCAGGTTCGAGGATTTTCGGTTGTCCTCCATATGCTTATCGTGAATGGATGGAAAACTTGAACAGAGCAGAGATGTTTATTATTGGATACACATCCAGGGTCAGGGCTATAGGCTTGGGATTCAAGCACATAAAGACATTTAATAGTCGGGATGTCATTCAACGAGTCTGTATGTCTTGGAAAAAAACCACATCGATTGAACTTGGAAAAGATGAGGTGGTGAATGTTAGGGTTCGTTGAGGAGGTTGTCATGGGAGATTTGATGGAAACGACTGTGGTGTAGAGACACTTAAAGAAGGTGGAGATACTCCTTTCACTTCATCCCCTAGTAAGGTCGCTACAACTAAGGAGGCTACACCACCACCACGAGTACAAGTTGAAAGTATTGGGTTAAGAGGAAAATAAAACCTCATATTCGATTTGGTTTTGATGAGATGGATACMTATGCATTGAATGTTGCTAATAAGATTGTTGATCAAAAGCCTAAGGAGCCTGAATTTCGGGAAATAGCAAGTTTCCAAGGAGGAAGAAATGGAATCTCTTCCTAAGAATCAAACATAAATGAGAGCTTGTTGAGAGGCCACGGGGGAAGAAATTAGTTGATTTCAAGTGGATATTCAAGCACAAAGAGGGGATCACGAGAGTTGAAGAACCAAGGTGCAAAGCGACGCTTGTGACACAGGGTTTTAGTCAAGTTCTCGGAATTGATTACAATGAAATATACACATTGATGGTAAGACATTCATATATTAGAACTTTGTTATCTCTTGTTGCCTTGTGATCTTGAGTTAGAACAATTAGATGTTAAAATTGCTTTCTTACATGGAGAGCTTGAGGAAGAAATCTTTATGCGGCAACCGGAGGGTTTTGTTGTTGAGGGTAAAGACAAGCATGTTTGTTTATTGAAAAGGTCGTTATATGATTTGAAGTAATCACCTTGGCAATGGTACAAACAATTTGACCAATGTATATTGGGGCATGGGTTCTCCCGAAGTGATTATGATAGTTGTTTTTATTTHAAGAAGYTGAGTGATGACTCTTTATTTGGTTTATCTTTTGCTATATGTTGATGATATGCTTGTTGTAGCAAAAGACATGTTTGGGGTCAAACAAGTGAAGGAGATGTCYAAAAGGGAATTTGAAATGAAGGATTTGGGTCATGTTAAGAGGATTCTTGGTTTGGAAATCATTAGGGATCGCAAAAGGCATTGTTTGTACTTGTCTCAAGCAAAGTACATTGAGAAGGTCTTGGGGCGATTTAATATGATTGATGCTAAGCCCGTTTTTGTACCTTTTACATCTCATTTCAAATCGCCATCCTTAGATTCTTCGCAATCTAAGGAAAATAAAGAATTCATGTCTTCAATTCCTTATGCCAATGCGGTTGAGAGCCTAATGTATGCAACGGTTTGTACTCAACCGGACATTGCTCAAGTCGTAAGCATGGTGAGTAGGTACATGGCAAATCCAGGTAAGGCTCATTGGCTTGCAGTCAAATGGATCCTTAGATATTTTCAAGGTACTTCTAACACTTGTATTATGTATGGAAGGAACGGTGATGATGTGAAGGGTTATGTAGATTCTGATTATGGGGGTGACCTTGATATTTAGAAGTCTACCATGCGGTATGTGTTTTGCCTCAATGGTTCGACTATTTGATGTTGGAGGTCGGCATTAAAAGATGTCACGGCATTGTCTAAAATGGAGGTCGAATACATAGCTATAACAGAAAGATTCAAACTCTGATGGTGCAGGGTGCACTCTGGTAACGCGTGATGCGCTCTAACGGTGAACAGTGCGCAAGGTGTTATATTTTGCGAGCTAGTTGCTCTGTTTTGTCGGTGGTATATTTGGTTATGTCCTTGTTATTTCTACTGTTATCTTCATTCATACAATACACACAATAGACACTCTAATCCCTGCTAGTTATTTTGTGTGGTGAGCACAACAAAACGTAGAATTGTGATGTCTTGTAAAGCTTGTGATTGTTTGTGAGAGTTAAATCTCTTGTATCACTAATTGTTCTTAATACAAAGTTGTTCTCCTTCTTGGTGTTTTATATACTTAAAGTGATACTTGAAAGATTTATCCCATCCAAATCTCTTTGTCTTTGTTCCTATTTGTTATTCTCAATATTTACTTCATATTTAGTTCTTACTTTCAGCTTAAGTCCTATTTGAACACACTTGAACTGCCATCAAACTGACAGAATTGAATTGAATTGAACGAACTGATGAATTTTTATGGAGAGATAACTTACTCTTTATATCATTTTTATTCGGCTCACTCCTTTAATTGGCTGTTTACAATTACTTACTACACTTCTTTTCTTTCCTTTTTTAGTAAGTTTTCCTATAAATACCCTTACTAAAAAATTAAACTTATTTAATTATGCTAACAAAACTAATTGATTCAATTAATCACTAATCTATTTATTAATCAAATAATCACCATCATCGACCACGAGTCAACCTTCTCACCACTTATACCAGTACAGTCAACTACCACCAATCCACCACAGCCACGATAACCATCACCATTCAAATAAGCGATGATCATCCACCACCAACCAGGTTCAACCACCACTAACAATAAGATTAGCATGCATCACCGTCCACCCGATGAACTAACCACACCATACCACCACGATCAACTAAACACACCACAAATCCACACATGACCGCGACCCAAAATTGCAACGTAGACCAGCGACCCAAGATCATGACCATCAACTCATAGGAACAACAAACTACATCTAGTGGCAGTTCGAGTTGAAAGATGACATTCAAACCTTGTGGTGCTCTAGATTATATTTGCTTTGAAAATGACATTCAAACCTTGTGGTGCTCATTGGCGTTGGTGTTGCGCTATGTGGTTCGTTGGTTGTTTGTTGGTGGGTCAGGTGCTTGATGGGTATTGGTGGTGTGATGGTGGTGTTGTGGTGTTAGGTGGGGTTGTGTGGGTGTTGTTGTGCTAGTTGGTGGTATTCGTTAATGTGGTGGTGGCTTCATTTTTCATTAATTAATTCTCTAATATCATTTATTACCTACCTTTTTAACATCCACCCAATTCTAACTAGGTTCGTGTCACAATCATCTACGGAGTAAATGCATATTCCGAAATGTAGGAAGTAGGTAGGAATGAATATGAACTGAAGTGAAATAAGCTCAATAAATTGATTAATTTAATTTCTTTTTATTATAAAGATGGGATTAAAATGAGAGCTAACAATAATTAGTTGAGATTAATTTAATTTGGAATTACATAGCGAAGGCATAGTGGATGTGGACCATGTGTCTCGGAGTGGGCCCGAGGCGTGCAGTGACGTGCTACCCTTATAAAAGCACGTCATTTGGAGGGCGATTATGATGACGATGAGTGGCCACAGATCATCCCCTCCCTGCTTACTCTGCTTACTAATTGCCTATGCTTACCTCCTCAGTCTCCCTCTCCTCTCGAGAACCAGCCCCTACTTTCAAATAAAACTCATTATAGTTAGGTGAGAAAAGACATCACTACTTCTAGTCTTCTACTATTACAACACCACTCTCTCACTAAAAAACCACTCAACTACAACTCCAAGAGAGAAAATCCACTACTTATCACTCAACTCAACGAAATCTCGCCTTTTCACAACAGAAATATTACTCAAATAATGGGCGAGGTTATTTCTCATTTTTTAAAATTAATAAACAAATTAATTTACATTCTTTTTCTTTGATTTGCTGATTTGATTTGGTTTTGGCTCCGATTTTCAGAGAAGAGAAGCGGAGGCGAAAAGAAACGATGAGAAAAACAGAGGAAGTGAAAAACTCGGAAGGAGAAAACAAGAGAAACCAGCGGGAGAAGAGAAACCGAGGCGGAAGAAAAGAAATCAGTGACGCAAAGACGCCAAAGATGAGAACCCGCCTCCGCCGCCTCCGCCTCCGGAGATTGTCATGAGAGTCTACATGCATTGCGAGGCTGCGCTCGCAAAGTCCGCAATGCTCAGGGCTTGACGAGTAAGTCGTCGGAGAGTGGCTCATAAAACGGTTTCTTGACCGGGGGTTGTTTTACTCTTTACTTCATTTAATGGTATTAATTAAATTTAATGAGAATCAGCTCTACGTCATTTTGATATCGAATTTTTTTTAAGTAACGTCGTATTGATTGAATAAAGGTATGATGGAACGTGACGACGGATTGCAAGACTCATAAAGTGGTGTGTGAAAGGGGAGAAAGCAGATCACTGAAGGTGGTAGACAGAGTACAGAAAAAGACTCATCGTCAAGTTGATCTTTCTCTTCCTATTCCTAAACCCCTGCCGATGAGCCCAAGAAGCCTGAGGAGAAAGAACCCCTAAACCAGAAGAGAAAAAACAGAGTTTGTATTTTCATTTCATTTTATTTTTTACAAATTAATTATGGTTCTTATAAAGTTAGGGATTTTCATAAATTTACTACCATCACTTGATGTATCTTTTGTGTGGTTCGATATCGCTTTCTTTGTTTTATTGTTATTTTTGCTTTTACTGCAATGGGTTTATATTTTAATTTTCTTTCTTTAAAGTGTTTTTGTATATGTTTTTGTAATATGCAGCCAAAGTGATAACTGTGGTGCTCAAGGTTCACATGCATTGCGAGGCTTGTTCTTTGTTGATCAAAACGCATTGAGAGGATGAAAGGTGACTAACTTTTTCTTTAATTCCGTTTTATTTCCTTCGTGTAGCATAGGGGTGCTCTAGTGTGCCGCAATAATGCACCAAACGCAATCGCGCGTATTTTCAGGCTCGGGCTTAAGTAAACAGTTGAGATTCGAAATCAAACTGTAGTTTGAGTGAATAATACTGTTTTCATGATTTCTGTTTCATGACATAATTTGATTCGGTATATAATGTTGTGGGTTGTATATTCGATTATACTTTATTGGGGTTCAAAAATAATGCCAAATGAAGTATTTATATGAATTTCCATGTTTCCTCAATGTGTCAATGATGTGATTTTCTATTCCATGCATCCAAAATCAGACATTCCTCAACGTGTAGTAGTCTCTAATCTAATCAATTATTTTAACAATCGAATATTTTCATTCTTAATAAGAATCTTATTCACTCCCATGTTTTTTTTCTAAATGTCACAACATGATTTATTATTAATACTATTAACCATAAAACAAATCACTCATTTTTTATTTGGCTGATTTTGTATTCTGACATCATTTCAGAGGTGGAAGCTAGCAACCCCAGATCTAAAGACCTCTCAAGTGACAGTAAAGGGCACATTTTCACCGGCTACATTGGTGGAATATGTATACAAGCGCACTGGTAAACACGCAACCGTAGTAAAACAAGACCCTCCGCCGGAGAAGAAAGATGATGGGAAGGGCAAGGATGGGAAAGAAGAAAAGAAAGGCGAAAARGGGGATGAATCGAAAAAAGCTGACCAAAAAGGGGAGGAAGGAAAGGGTGACAAAAAGGAAGAAGCTGCCGCAGCCGGTGGCGGCYACGGTGGCGGGGAGGSGGCAAAACCRGCAGCCGAAGGRGATGGGGCGGCATCCGCCGAGGAGGGACCTAAGATAGTGGAGTTAAAGAGAAATGAATTTAACTATTTCCCTCCTAGGTATGGCATGGAAATGTATGCATATCCTCCTCAAATCTTTAGTGATGAGAACCCTAATGCTTGTTCCATTATGTAAATTTTTACTTCTAAACAAATTGTGGGGACTAATATATTTGGTTAATTTTACTACTAGTGTAATTTTGGGATATGGTTTTTTTTAAAAAAAATGGTCGAGACTTGTGAATTGGGTTGGGGGAGGTAGGGAAGGGGTAATTGAGTAAATTCACATTGCTCCTCCCAATTTGTCTGTTTACATGTGCTCTTTTGGTTAGTTGCTCCTTTTAGCAGTTTAGTATAAAATCCAAGCAGAGAAATCCTAGAATGCAAAATTTTGGTGAGCACTTTGTACCTTTTATGTTATGTTATTAGGGAGTAGTATAAAGGTATAATGTTGTAGTGGTAGAATATCATTTGATAATAATATACCAATAATGTAGTACTAGCATTAAGTATATATAAATAAAGGAAATTATGGTACTAGTTACTTGGAATTCGAGATCACTTTGGTTCTTCTATGGCCGACCTTTGTTAATTTCCAACATCACCAAGTTGAAATTGGGMTTAATTGTACGTACATTGTTATTCAACTAATCTTTGTTGTGTGGGTGTGTGCATGTTTGTCTAGTAAAACTATGGCATTTTTTGTTTACCATACATTAGTAGTGTTAAATTTGTAAACGAAATCAACTTTGTGAGAGTTGATTGGGTTTGTTTGACATATAACTAGTTTACACTAGTTTTATTTGTAAACCAAGTAACCAATCTCTATTTTTCTTTTAATTGTTCTCACCAATTAGACAACAGAAAGCCATTTTGGATTGATCTGTTTAATGCAAGAATTCATTATCACATGGATTATTGTAAATGCAAGATATTGATTCAGTAAAATCTAATACCTTTGAATTTTTATTAAGTTGCGATTGATCTATAATAAGGTCTGTTATGTTTACACCTTGTTTTATTTTTACTATAATGAACTTATTTGTTTAAAAAATTTGATACTTATCTTAAATTTGATTTTTTTTATAAAAACTTATCTGTTTATATTTTTTGAACATGAAACTTATTTATTGAATTTTCTATTTTCCTAAAGTTTCTGTATTGTTGAGAGGGAAATAAATAGTATGTTCGTTACATTTTTTTTATTATCCTGACTGCTTATTTTTTTTTTTATCTGAACCTTATTTTTTTCTGAATATGAACTTATCTTTTCTGATCTGAATTTTTTTTCTGGAAAATAATAAAAATATTAAACAAAATGGACCTAAATTTGGTGAATTCATTTAGTATTTTTGCGAGTCCAGATAAACACAAAATTAAAATTTTCATCACATCACAAAACAAAGTTCAATAAGTTTAGAAATGTTTTGAAAAGTAAAACAGGGAACCATATAATTAAATACTAACTGAATAAACCCAATAGTGATATATGTACGTAAGTGTGAAAGTATTTGAGTTTAAGTGATGTGGGATTATTGGCAAAACCAAAATCAAAACTGAAGTTACGAATTTTATTATTTGGTTTTCTATATTTCTTTTGGTATTGTATTAAGTATTACGACTATCAATTTTAATTTAAAATCATTGTTGAGATAATAATTCAGTAAAAATGTCATATTATTGCATATGATATTTGATTTACTATTGAAGGAAATTGTGAATGAGAAGCTAGTGATTTACAATTAGAAAATAAAAAAAAAATATCTGGTGATTGTTCAACAAAACTGAAATGGGTGAAGTGGTACTTTCTCCAGCTATGAAACTCTTTGGGTTTTAATTAACTGAGCTGAACTAGAAATTACACTTTGGATTAATATATTACACCTTTGAGATTACTAAATATATATATTTAATATATATATATATATATATATAATTATATATAATACATATATACTGCATTTCGAGCCTGCGATGCTGTGATTGCTTATTTTACGATTTATCTGAATCAACTAATAAGAATTCATTTAATGTTATACATAAATATGTAAAAAAACTTTTTAAATCAACCCTAATTCACTGATAATATTTTTTTTTTTTTTTTTTTTTTTTATAGAATTCTTACAAATACAAATGGCGTAACATATTGTTCTTATTCATACCGTGTTGCGTTGGAAAAGTTATAAACTGGAACTGTTGATACACCTGAAATGAGTTTCAAATCTTAATACAAATAGTGCTGACGGAGAGCTATTCAACTAATGAATCTTAATACGATATTGACACTTAATAGTCAATACAACAGCGACGATCACAAATAAATAAGGATTAATATATAAACGTTCATAAATCTAGTATGGGTTACTATGACAGAAACGATGAGATAAAAATATACTAAACTACCAAAGTAATGAAATCTTCGGCTCATAATAAATACTGAGCTGATATGCGGACAATAATTGTGAGTTGAAAATTTAGAATCTCGGACGATCTAATTTATAATAATACATCATTTTGGTCATTTATAAGGGGGAATAGAACATTAAATATAAAACAAGCAAAATATAGTACAATAGATTGAGTAGAATGAAAGAGCTTGTGTTCCTTGAATATTTTAAGATAGGGAGAGAGTGATCAAGTCTGAGTAATCCGGAGGATTTCATTGATAGTGGATACTAATGGTAATGTGACACAAATTTATATTTAATATCTATTGTAATAGAGTCCAAATTCATTGCATTAACATATACTTAAAATTATATATATTATTGTCTAAAAATTCATGTATTTTTAACATTGATTGACATATAAATGGAAGTGATTTTTTGTAATTAAGGTTTGACATTTTAGTCAACTAATTTTAATTCTTAAAAAATTAATTAGAATAAGTTTTGACTATCGATTGATATCTCGGTAGCTTTCATTTGTTAAACTTCAAATTATGTTACTATACTTGCATGCATTGATTTATGTATTAATTAATAGGCTTAAAGTTTAATTTTTTAAATAATGTTGAAATTAATTTTAAAATCCAATTCATTAAAGGCATATATTTCTTTAAGTTCATAGGAAACCTTTGCTCCGCTTGCTATATAATAATGAGATTATAATTGAACTATTATTAATAAATATATCTTTGGATTAATATTTAACTTTTAAAAAACTTAACGTTAATATTTAACTTTGGATTTTAACTAGTATAATATACGAGTATAACTTGGATTACGATATTAAATCTTTAAATAGTTTAATATTGGAACTTTGGATTAATCTTGGGATTAATATGTTAATATTTAACTTCAGAATATATTTGACTTGGATAAATATTATCTTGGGTTAATATTTTACTATCACTAATGATTAAGTTTTGGATTAATATTTACTATTTAAATAATATGATTAATAATATATAACTTGGAAGTTTGGATTAAGATATTAAATTGAAATGTTTAAACTTAGGATTAATATTATTAAATATAATAATAATCGTTAATATATCGTTAATATCATCATTTATCGTTACTAACAAATAGTTAACAAAATTATTAAGCTGAGCTGAACTGAAACTGAACTAAATTAAGCTGAAGTATACAGGCCGTTACCATTGGAAAACTGAACATCACCAGCAAAGTGAGTATAATTTTTAAATATATAGGGGAAAAATTACCACACGCAGTCTTTGTTTGATTCCATTTCAATTATTGTACAACAAAACCAATTTTTATATTTTTACAATAATAACTATCAAATATTCAACTTATAAACATTTACTTGACAATTCCTGAAAAGTAAATTGGCAAGCAATTTCGTGGAACAAACGGGAGTATTGACACATGTGTAATTTGCATTGACTTGTTTGCGTATTTAAGAGAATATTTTGAAGTTATTCTTTATATAAATATACATTTACACGGGATTTGTATTTAATACGTGCAAGTGATAACTATTTTCATAGCTTTTAAAATGTTTTAACCTACTTTCATTTTTCCACGTGCCGTGCAAATCTTTTATCATTGATATAAAATATAACTTCTCCTTATCACAATTAACGCAACAATCAATTTCAACTTCACCGCATTTTGAGGTTGGATAACAATTAATGAATGATTTTAAATCAGAATAATTTAACACAATAATATAATCTCATTTTTCACTTGTGTAATAATTATTTTGAATAATTCTGTTGTTACAGATTGTTACATTTCATCTCGGAAATGCGTGAAAATTAATTTGTTGCGTATTCTTTGAAGTTTTATACGGATGAAGTATTTTTTGTAACAACTATTGAGATCAAATCAAATTGATCAGAATCAACTTTACAAAACTATCTTATGCACATTTCGATTGATACTCTGTATAGAGAATTCTAAGCTTATAAAAATTATATCTCTAAATTATTTTGTTGACTTACATATAATTAAAGAACAAGGGTACACTATCAATATTACAAATGAAATGTATAAAAACAAAGGCGGAATAACATACTAACGTATATTTTTAACAACACCGAAGTTGGGAATAATACAAACTCCTACTAACTCACACAAAAGACGCGTAAAGTGGGCTAATAAAAGAAAGTGAACAAATGATTTTGATAAGGAGTAATTTGGATCCAAGCATCTAGCCATTGACAAATTTGTTAATTACCTAGTTATTTTGTGTGTAGACAATAATAGTTTAGTCAATTACTTGCATGTTTTGGAGAATTCTTTGTTCATATTTTATTTTGATTGTACTAGGAGCTAAGCTAAAGTAATGGACCCCTTATGAGTTATGATCAGTGGGGGATCGAATAATTGGATCCTATCTCGGTCCATAGCCATAGTTTTTTGAACTGCAATTACTTTTATAATTATAATTCATTTACTTATGAACATTAAAGGTAATGTACAATATACGATAAATAAATTGTCTGTTTTTAAGTCTAGGTTTACGAATCTATCATATTTTATTACTGAAAAATTGAATTGATATAGACTATCCAAATTAAATATTTTAATATTATGGATTATTTTAACTTTATATCGATTATTTCATATGATTTATTTGGAATATACATTAATTATGCATAAATTAGTGCAATTGTATATAATATTAATCTTAAATAACTGATAAATAATATTTATATATTAAATATGTGTAAAAAATTCTACACAACTATATTATTTAATTAATTATATTAATACCGTAAATATTAAAGTTTTACATCATTGAATAAAATAACTACGATGAAATAATAACGACAGAAAAAAGTGGATTGACCTGATCGAAAATATTGATAAACAAGCCCTTATTTAATTACTTTAAGGTTCTGTTCTCTTTGAAACTGACTTGCGAGCTGAATTTGACTGAATAGCTAAATTGAACTGAATTGAAACGGAATATTGTAAGTGGATTAGTATTTTATAACTATTATGTAATTAGGATTAGTATTTTTAACTATTGATTAATGCTATATGTTGGAATTAATATTTAACTATTGATTAATGATGTATCTTGGGATTAATATTTAACTAGTACTCCATATTTAACTTAGGATTAATATTTAACTTTAGATTAATATTTAACTATTGATTATGGGCCTAATATTTAACCACTTAATTTAGGATTAATATTAATGTTTTGGGGCTAATATTTAACCATTTAACTAAGGATTTGTTCCGGCCCACCATAAGTTGGGCCAGGCCCAATCGGTAATTACGAAAAGACCATTAATGCTTGCGTTGACTAGTCAACATGAGGTAGCTTCTTGAGGAAGCAGTCTAACTGAATTCAGTTAGAAATTGTTCCAGATCCTTCCAACTCTTGGTGGAATTACAATCTTATCCTCATGTTGCCTATAAATAGGACTGAGGACCACATTTTTCAGGGGACCAATTTCTGAGATTTCTGACACCAATACACACTTTCTCTCTCTAAACTCTCTCTCTCTCACTTACTTTTCTCTCTCCTTCTTTTGTTGACTTAAGCATCGTAGGTGGTCCCCAGGGTACAAACTAGAGGTGATCATGGGCCGGGCCGGGCTTAACATGTGAAATTAGGCCCTTTAATCGGGCCGGGCCGGGCTTGGAATCGGGCCTAATATTGTTGCCCAAAGCCCGAAAAAATGGAGCGGGCTTGGCGGACTTTTCGAGCTTTTTCGAGCCGGGCTCAAAATATTAACTAAAATGCACAAAAAGTGATGACCAAAGCCCACCAAAGTTTCGGGAAAATCGGGCCGGGCCGGATTTCGGGCCGAAAAAATCTTGTCCAAAGCCCGCTAAATTTTCGGGCTAGGTCGGGCCTAGCCCGCGGTCGGGCTTGTTTGATCACCTCTAGTACAAACTCCTGGGCCCTCTGACTGCATTTTCTCTCTCATCAGGAAACTCGACGCACATCTCTGGCGTGTTTTCCGGTGTGTTTTCCGGCGATCGTTCAAGAAGCATTAATCAAGATTCCATTTCCCCTTACTTTTCAGATCTAGGATATTGATTCAGGAACAAGATTAATATTTAACCACTTAACTTATTAGGATTAATATTAATCTTGGTATTAATATTTAACTATTGATTATGTTTTGAGGCTAATATTTAACTATTTAACTTAGGATTAGTATCAAACTATTGATTAAGTTTTGGGGCTAATATTTAACCATTTAACTAAGGATTAATATTGAACTATCGATCAAGTCCAGGGGTTAATATTTAATTATTTAACTTAGGATTAATATTAATCTTGGGATTAATATTTAACTATGATTAGGTTTTGGGGATAATATTTAAGCATTTAACTTCTTATTAGGATTAATATTAATCTTGGTATTAATATTTAACTATTGATTATGTTTTGAACAACTTCTAAATGATATATGCTAGAATTAATATTTAACTATTGATTATGTATCTGTCTCTTATACACATCTAGATGTGTATAAGAGACAGATTATATGCAGGCTTGTGTTTTGCTGCATTGTTAAGTGATGTCTTATATAGCACAAAACTTAGGTATATGAGCAAATAAAATTGGTAGTAACTTATGTAGAATTGTGAAATCGATATAGTGTTGGCAAGTGAGAGTTGTATTGGGTTGAGATGAAAGATGTGGAGTCTGGCCTCTCTCCTTTGTATTTATATTCTTGATTAATCGGGCAGCGATTATATGTTGTTTTTGTGAAGGCTGGTGTAGGATCTTTGCCCTGTCTCTTATACACATCTGTAGTTGTAATTGAAGGTAGTAAAGATGATATGCAGGCTTATGTTTTGCTGCATTGTTAAGTGATGTCTTATATAGCACAAAACTTAGGTATATGAGCAAATAAAATTGGTAGTAACTTATGTAGAATTGTGAAATCGATATAGTGTTGGCAAGTGAGAGTTGTATTGGGTTGAGATGAAAGATGTGGAGTCTGTCTCCTCTGTGTTTATATTCTTGATTAATCGGACAYCAAAGGTCTGAAGATGACAGTGATCATATATTGTTTTCGTGAAGGCTAGTGTAGGATCTTTGCCTTTGAATGCTTTTTCTATACTTTATGATTTTAGCAGCCTCTAAAAATAGTTTTATTGATGAAATTGGTTTGGAAAAAGAAGTTATAAGAGTTCAGTAACATTGGAGAGCTAATGCCATTGTTGATTTGAATAAGACCGGTGGGTTTTCGAGGTCTCTCGTGAGTTCCGCTACTGGTTGGCCTTATTTGCTATTTGAGTTATTGTCTTCAGCATCTGAAATTGGTCATTTTGAAGTATTCTTTTGTATTAATAAACCAAATTGATGTTTCAGCTATGTGCAAATTTTGATTTCATGACTTGATTTTATGATGGTTATATGATTTGCTGTGCCTATGACTATCTATAAGTTTTGATTTTCAAAATATTGGGAATAATGATAGTTCTTTCAATATTGGGAAATTTTACTTGTAATTTATTGTGGTTGATTTTGTAAAAGTATGTTTGATTTCGTTGATGTACATATTGTTGATAAAAACTTAATGATAATGTTGATGTTTGCTGTGATAAATACATATTGTTGATGGGGGAAAAAGGAACCAGCTTGTATATGTTGGTTTCTTTTCTCTCTTTTTTTTAATTTCTTGATGGCATTACCGACCGAATTCGGTCGGTAAACGGAATAATTTTTAAGAAATACTAACTTTACCGACCGAAATTCGGTCGGTAATGGCCATTTTAAAAAATAATATGGAGGGGTTTACCGACCGAATAATCGGTCGATATACCGACCGATTTCATGGTCGGTCGGTAAACCCCTCCATAACCCTCCATTTTTTGGAGGGAAAAAGGAGTTCACTGACCGATTAATCGGTCGGTAATACCGACCGACCATGAAATCGGTCGGTAATACCGACCGACCATGAAATCGGTCGGTAATACCGACCGACTTTCGGTCGGTGAATGGTTTCTTCCCTCTTTTTTTTGAGCCATAAAGTGGTTGGTAAATCGGTCGGTAGTGTTTCACCGACCGATAATCGGTCGGTGAAAACGATTTTACCGACGAAGGAAAATCCGACCGTCGTCACRGACCGAAAATCGGTCGGTACAGGGTGTTACCGACCGATTTTCGGTCGGTGACGACGGTCGGCCGAAATCGATTTTCTTGTTGTGTAATATCTTCCTTAAAAAGTGTGCCTAAACAAAAGTTACGAATAAAAACAAATATAGGAAGTATTATTATTATTATTATTATTATTATTATTATTATTATTATTATTATTATTATTATTATTATTATTATTATTATTATTATTATATTATCTCCTTAATTATTTTATTTTATTTAGTATGTATATTTTTTAATTATTAATTATTATTATCATCTCATCATATCAATCATCATTCCATCATCATCGATATGCATCGGGTCATCATATCATAATAATTCATCATTATTATTAACTTCACCTTGAATTAATTAGCAAATATTTAAGTTAAAACATATAATTAACTGTTGATTGAATGAAATTGGCTTGAACTGAACTAAAAAACGTAATGTATAAACTTAATAAGTACTCACTTTGAGAATATTTTCAATAGAATATAGAGAAGTCTTATGCAGAATATTCTTGTGCTCATATTATTGAAATCAGTTTTTTAATTTATATCTGTGTTCATTCATATTAACTGTAGTTCTCCTCAATCATTATTGTTGATATAAAAACATAAAAGATTGGGTAATTTTAAAAAATATGTTCACATGAGTTAAATAATACAAATATCTCAATTACAGCACTCATATTTGTCTTTTATATTAGAAATAATTTTGTAAAATCTTTTCCAACTGTAATTTTAGTTTATTATTATGATTATTATTATTATTATTATTATTATTAATTATTATTATTATTATTATTATTATTGTTAAAGTTAGTGAGTCACCAACAGTGGTTGATGAAATATATTTAAAATCAATTACTTAAAATTACGAAATTGTATTAGGTTTATCATTTTAGTATCGTATATCACGGGTTAATCTTGAAAATCGGAAAGAAAAGATTTAATTACTGACTTACCTCATGTACTCCATATTATACTTAGTTTTATCATTTTAATATAGAATATAATCTTTAAATACATTACAGAGCATGGCATTGGCAAATAATTTTAGTTTTTTTTATACCATGAATTGCTAATCAAGGTAATACGAATTGTAAAAATACGAAATTGTATGAAAACAGTGACGAACTTACATGCCCTCATTTAATTAACGATAGAAGTTTTAATCAGGAAGTGATGAATTCATGCATGCACCACTTTACACTCCAGTATACATTCATTCATGGCTGACGAAGGATAAATTAGAAAATAGGTAAAACTTCATATAATTGCACACCCAAATTCCTTTTTCTCCAGGGGAATTCTACGGGCTATTCTTGATGGGAGTATATCATTATAGAATCATTATACGAGTATACCGTGAAAAAACTACGCCTCCATTTTCACATTTAACTTCTTACGTTTGGCAATTGCACGTCAATTAGGAAAAATTACGTATTTGAATAAAATATGATTAATATTACTTGAAAACTTATATTTATTCCTTTTATTTGTTTGAGATTTTGTGTGTAAAAAATTAAGTAGAATAAAAATGAGCGGATGAAATAGTTGAGGTGGAAAATCGAAATAAAGAAAATCAATAAAGGTAATATGAAGAATTTTAGAGTAAAGTAATCATTATAGTAAAAAGTAGGTATAAAAAGGAAACGAAAGAATAAAATGGAACCCCGTAAAAAGACACGGAAATGTAAAAATATACTGGAAACGGATGGACGTAATATACAAACATAATTAATTAGACGATGTTATATGTAGCCTTTGGTTATTTATAAAACAGCCTTTTTCTTGCCATGTTATATGTAGCCTCCGTTGAATAATACACTACCATATTTTAAATTTACTGTTTTAGGTTTTTCTGAATCAAAACATGCTTTTGTTTATTTATTTATAAAATTTTTTGCTATCATTAAATCATATATATAGATATTATTAGAGGGAGAATATAAAAACAGAAGAAAATTTGGGCATAATCATCATGTTATCATAATATTATTAATAATAATATATAATGACTAATAATAAATACTTATAGATATAATAATCCCATAATATATAATAATAATTCAATTGGAAACTGATTAAAAATTTAAAAAATAGATTCATTGCTAAAGAAGATTTGATACATATGGAGATTTTTGTTTTCTAATTTTTTATTGGGCTTTATAAAGAAAAGTTATAATGGAAAAAATTATAGATCATAATTAGAAATTGGCGGATGTCTTGTTTTATGAAACTTATTTAGAGAAAAACATCATATACATTGAACAATGATAAACCAAACAAATAAAGAAATAATAAATATATATTTTATTATAAAATGATTTCTCAGATGAAAATATAAAGAGAATGAATATAATAAATGTCGAAGAGTTATACTTCTTTTTATTACATCATAAATATGAGAATGTGAATTCAAGAGTTACGACGTGCAAACAAAGCGAATGAAAAAGAATAATACTCATAAATATAAATAAATCCCGGAAATCATCTCAAACAGGTCGAAAATCTCTTAAATCAATATTTTTATTGATGTAAAATACTCCGGTAAACACATTCGTTTGAACATGTTAATTGGGGCAATGATTCAACGTTTAGTTTGCGCTAATGCGATTCTACATTCTACCTAGTAAGCAAGTAACTCAATAGTCCACCAAGGCTACTATAAGCATAGAGAAGTATAATTCCTGGATTTGCAAAATCTAAGAGTAACACAAAATTAATCCAATGCAAATTATAGGTAATCTAAAGTTTAAATTCATAACAGGAAGTTAGTACAAAGCAGTAGTGTGTCCACAAATATTTGCTGGGAGAGACAACAAAGTTGGTACAGAAGCCATGATCAATGATAAATGCGAACTAGATTTAACTTTCATTGTTCCTCCATTCTAAGTTTCATTCAAGTATCGATATATTTTTATTTATTTAAAAAAATCAAAATGAACAAATAAAAATAACGAGGTGGTGGGTTATGTTATGCTGTTGGGTACCCTTAAAATTGCAACTAATTAGCTTACTATGAAATGGTCGAAGTTTAGCACACCAGAGCTTTTTTTTATTGCAATAGGATATTGTCAATGCATGTGGTCGACTGTAAGCATTTTCAATCTTCTTATTCACCGTTTTTTTTTCATTATTTTTGGGTAGGGAGTGGCTAAATGCCTGATCTGATTGATGCCATATTTATGTTTATTGAGAATAATACTTACTTTGTTTTGCATATTAACTCCATGCTTAAAGTAATCTATATACTCTACTGTACGAAAAGTGGAGATGTAAATTAGATAAAGTTAATGTTTGGGAAACAAGAAGTGCTTCATTATACCGGATATAGTCCTACTTGTATGAGTATAGGTTGTTTTTTATTATTGTTGGTGCTACCGTTATTTTGTTATTGTTTGTTGGCTTGCTGGCTTGTTTCGATCTTCCCACACAATATCGTTCCATATGGAAGCAATTTGGGGAAATGGTGTTTGCCCCTCCAAGATTTTACGCGGGGAGAGGCAACTTGCTCTAAAAGTTGATGGACTCAGAGGCATCACAAACTATCTAGCAACTAACAAATAGATTGACCATTCTTGCACTAACAATAATGGTGAAAAAAGTTAGTTTCTTTGTGTGAGAACATCTAATGCGAATACTGTCATTGGTGTAGATACCCAGAAAGTGTGCCACGCGCGTCTCCCAAAATTACATAGTTAGTGATGAAAAGTTATAATATTCATGAATAGATTTGATTCGAAAGTTGTGATCAAATCCATAAATTAAACCATTTGCTGAATTTGAATTAAAGACGAGTTGAAACGATACACAAGGGCTCCAATAATAGGAGGGAAAATATTATTTTTTTATTTTTTTTAACAATTATTTGTTATTTTTAGTCGTTTTCTTTAGTATAGGATTTTTAGTTTCATTTCAAAGGTGTCATTCTAGCATTTATTTATTATATGTTAGTTTATTTTATTTTATATCCTCTCATTGTCTGCAATTCGTCAGTATTTTTAGATTATTTTCTGATTTTTCTATGATTTATTATAAGTTTATAGCGTAATTTTCGAAATAAAATAAATTTCAAAACAAACAAAATTGATATTTCCCACCTAGAATGTCTTTGACATTTTTGATAAACTTCCCACTGAAGTAAAAAAATTAAAAACTCCACTCTCTTAGAAAACTCTCACAAATTTTTAACCCCCACCTTCTGTTATCACTCCGTTTAGGTATAGATAGAAGCGATTATGGTCTGTTCTCACTTGATCATTTTGCCTTTGAAAAGGCACTGCTCCACCCACGCATTCTTAGCCATTGCCTACACCTGCTGCTAAGTCACTCGGATTGCTTTGCTTCTTTCTTAAATTTCGTTTCCAATTTCTCTATTTCAAGGAATTAATCAGGTAATTTGTTCTCGTGCAATCTCTTCAAATTTGTCTTATACATAGCTGAAATTAATGCTCAACTGTGCATTTAACTGTATGCAATTGGTTTATGTTCAACCGAAATGTATAATGTAGTATCAAATATATCTTATAATGTTTCTGGGTTTGTTGGAGGCTTAGGACTACCAACAAAGCAATAGATAAATTCAAAAAATGGCAGATCAATAATACCCATTAAAGCTTGAGTTAAAGTCACAATAGTGGGACTATGAGATTTTTAGAATCAGACAATGGCGGTATCGCCTGAAAGTAGCTTAATTTTTTAGAATTTCTTGAATGTTTGCAAATTTTAATTTTAGTTTCAAGAGTGTAGTGATGATTATTCATTCCAAAAGATAGATTTAATTTTTAGAATGTTGGTTTAAATAATTGAACACAATGGAAACCCTAGTTTGGAATAGGAATTATTATAGATGAATAATTGTGTATGACATGAAGATTACTTGAAAATTGAGAGAATTGAACCAGAAAATGGAGAAATATGAAAATTGGGAGAAAGAAGGAAGAAAAGTGGCAGAGCATACCATATGAAATGAAATTGGTTTAAGAACCAATTGTATTCTTAGATTTTTTGTCAGCTTGCCTCCACCAAATTCGGAAGCATATGAAGAAAGAGGAAATGAAGTAAAAGGTCGAGGGGGAAGGAAGTCAAGAAAAAGGAAAGGCTACGAAATTACACTGCCTCATTGATTAAAAACATCATACGGCAACCGTCTACGGTGATAGAGGTATGTGGGAGTTTAAAAATTTGGGTGATAAGTTCAGGTGGGAGTTTTTAATTTTTTTACTATCAGTTGGATTTCAAAATGGGTCAAGACTTCAAGGTGGGAAATTCAATTCTTTTCATTGTCAGATTCAAGAATTCTAAGAAAAAGGCTAGAACGGAGGTAATCGAATGTTCTGAGAGAGCATAATCTTGATCTCATTTACAAGGAGGTCAAGATTTAGATCCTAGATTAGGATCATTACCTCGGAATTAAAGGTTAGATAATAGAAATGTAAGATGTCCTGGAGATATTAAGGGTGGATAAAAAGGTATAGATTGGAAGCGTATATGCGCTGCTGACTAGTGGACTATCATGTGTCAAGAGCATATATACGCTCTCACCTACTAAGCATAATAACTGCTGTAGTAACGATAAATATAACTTGCTTTTTTTTACCGCTTTTTTCGTTTAGTGCCTATAATACAATGACCTCGGTGGCTCAGATCGAA
>SNQN01005653.1:0-40959 GCA_008642245.1 Bassia scoparia | reverse complement strand
AAGTAACCCAGATTATTCTGAAATGTACTTCACTTCTGATCATAATTTAATGTAGCAGTAATTATAAACTTCAACTTCACATTTAAAGCATGACAAACAAAAAATYCCAAAAGAATTTTAAATCGAATGTTGAATAACATAAACTGGTTCAGATTTGAGATAAAATATATCAAACACCATCAAATGGATCAGTATTAACAAAGTCTAGTTCAAGTCATAGTGAGACCAAGCCACTGAATCAAAGGAGCCATGGAATGAATAAAAAATGAATACATGAGTACCCATAATCTGAAGCTAGCATCTATCTATGAGTTCTTGATAAATTGTAAGCATTGAAAGAGGAGAAACAAACCAGTAACATTTAACGATGTTACTGCGTAAAATAAATTTGATCAGAAATGTTGAATATATAGATTGAGCTACTATTAACACCAAGATAAAGACTTCTTTACCTGCAAGTACTCCATGGAAAAGGAAACTGTGTTAAATTAACATGCACAACTTTTTGAAATTCTAGAAGATCGAATTACCCGTTCGAGTACCTCTCACTGCACGGGACATATACTTCGATCATCCAAGGYTGGAGAGTAAATAAAAGTAAGCAACATTGAGTAYRAAATCATGAAMAATAACTAAAATATGAAATTGACATTACTACARCAATGCTTAATAGGAGCTTTTACACATTAGTCCTTGTTAACAACTTTAATACCTACTAAGAAATTGCAGCAACAATGAGTATCATTTTAAATCTCAACCTTAGCTCATGAAGACAAATCTATCCAATTAATTTATTTGACTATAAAATGAGGGGGAAATTATAAAATATCTAAAAAAACAGGTATCATACATTACAGTGAACCATTTTCATGATATCAATATCAATTCCTACAACATATCTTCTACCATTGAAAACTTCGTCATTTTAAGCTGAAGTGTAACAATGGAAATCATCTTATAAAGATTTGATTATTTAGGGTTTGTTCACAAAAACAACTAATGAACAAAAACATCCCAAATGATGTAAAACAGTTACAATATGGTCAAAATTAGTAGAAAATAAGTAATACCCAATTGAGAAAAGATGATAAAAATTGGGGGAAAACTCACAAATTAGGGATCTTCGATTTCAAATCCCCATTCTCCTTAATGCAATTCGACTAAGAATGGTGATTATGAAAATATTAAGGGTAGAAGTACCTAAGGCCTTGAATGATTGAGAAGTGTTTAACGTACCTTTTGAAATAACCCAAAAAACATAGACAACAGTCTGATAATTTGTCTTGTGAAGTTACAGATTTCTTGGCTCTCACACATCTCAAGAAGTCAGATAGGCAAGAGACTTTACCTAATCCATAAGGAAATGGAAATCCATAGCTAGTAAGAAGAACCACTGTCCAGCAACCCTAGAAGAAAACCCTAACAACGTCAATTCACAAGCCACGCACAAAATCGGGAAAACCTCGTGAACCCACTCAAACCCTAGATCTAGCCAATCAACAATCATAAGATCCAACATAAACCAAAGCAAATTTAGTGATCTATGAACACGAACAACAAAGTACCAATAACAAACAACACACACGAAACCCAAAAAAAGACACCAAAGACAGAACTCACCATTGTCGAGCATCGGGGAACGATACAAAGGTGGATGGGTCGCAAGTTGAAATCGATACAAAGGTGGATGGGTCGCAGGTTGAAATCCATGGAGGTTGAGAAACAATGATCGAGAGAAAGAGAGGAGGATTTCAAAATGGTGAAATGGGAAAATGAAATGGGTGTGTGCATTTGGGGTTAGCAGTAGGAGGGTAGGCAGCGGGGTGGGCTGGGCTTGTTGGGTAATTAGGATAGTGGGCCACAGGCCGGGTTGGGTGGGGACGGGTTCCTGTTCACACTATTCACTTGAACAGTACAACGCTTGTAAACGTTTTATATTGTATAGATTACTAGTGCAACACAAGAGCACTATTGGTTAGGATTTGGTTGGCAGAATCTTTGAACATACTTGTATGGTACATTGAGAAAATCTTCCTATGCATGTATGTTTTGTTTTGCTGGGATCTAAAAAACAGGTTGAAATAATGTGGCATTTAGATGTCTGGTTGTCGTATTTATAGGGATACGCTGTCGAAATTTTGGAAAATCACATACTTGTATTATAGTTTTTTTATTAGATACACATACCAAAAATATAGGTGATATAATTTAGGTTTGTATTTGATTAGTAGAATAAATCTTAAGGTTCGTTATAATAATATTATTCTTCTCTTATAATGATTGCAGGTTTTTGATTAGTATGCGGCGTAGTACGAGTATTGAAGATTTTGCGTGCATCCACACAAAGAATACTAAGGCCTATGTATATGAATTGTAATTTTTAGACATGGATGAAAATTGATTGGATTTTAACATTTTGGAAGTATGGATGAAATTGTAAACCCTCATTTGGAGTATTATTAATATATATACAAATATTCATCTTTTGCTAATTTTATTGCGCATTGTGGGTATTTTTATTATATATATATATATATATATATTAATATATATATTAACGACGAGAATAATGGTCTTAAATGAAGTTTATTGGTTGTCATAATAATCATTTCTTACTTCAAAAACTATTATTTACAACGAGAAAGTGGTCGTAAATGATTCTATATTTGCGATGAGAAACAATGGTGGTCTTAAATAGGTCATTATTTGCATCCATAAAATGGTCGAAAAAGATACATTCTTTGCGACGAGAATAAAGGCTGGTCGTAAATAAAAATTTACGACGACCTAGTTAAATTGGTCGTAAAAAGTTCAATTTCTTTTAACGACGAAGCCTTTTACGACGACTGACGACCATACGCGTTTCTCGTCGTAAAAGGGTTTTTGCGACGAGATTTGGACTTTTTACGACCAAAAAACTCGTTGTAGATGAGCGTTTATCTTGTAGTGATAATAACTTTTAAAATTTGATTTATTAATAGTTAACTTATAATTTTTAGTAGTTTTTCACTATTTTGAAAAATTGACATTCAGACATCAAGTTTGTTCATCTGACAAGAAATGAAAATGTAGGGTTTTGTAATCTATGTAATTAAGTATATTGATGATCACATAAGTATTTTCACTCAAACGGCTATGCATTAGTGGATCTTGAATCCAATAATTAGTGTTAGCTCACATATTGTATTGTTTCAGATGAAGTTTTTTTTATTAATGCTATTTTTTTTATCGAATCTACACTTTATTTAGTTCAAATTAAACGAGTTGTGTATGTGTGTTGGAATTTTAGATTTCGTATGAAGTGATTGTAAGTGCCGATTGGATACATATTATATATCCATTAAGAGCATGAGTAATGGTGAGGAAAATTTCCTCAAAACCATAAAACTGTATGAGGAAAATGGTCCTCAAAACCCACAATGGCAATCAAAAGTTTTCTCAAATAAGAGGAATCACAAACTTCCTCTCAGCAAGAGGAAGAAAAAGAACTATTGTACTAGCGTGGGCCCATTGGTTGGGGTTCAAAAATAATTTTTTTTGCTGAAAATAGAAGTGGAAAACAAATAAAAAATGTGTAAATATGGCGAGGTATAGGAAAAAGTAGGAGAGAGAAAGTAGTGAGGAAATTTTTTTTTGATCATTGTTGTGGAGGTAAAAAGTTAAGTTGAGAAAAATTGGGTGGGAAGAGAGAGAAAGTAAGAGAGAGAGTAGTGAGGAAAGTAAATTATCCTCACCACTACTAATGCTCTAATAGTCCATATATGAAAAACGTGAAAAGGGGCAAGAAAAAAAGGTGAAAAATAACTTATTAAAGGTAAAATCAAAGAACATAGGTTGTGACATTTATGATTGATGAATAACAAACATAGGCAAACACAAAGCAGGAATATGGGAAAAAATGTTTCTCCTAAGCAGTAAGCATAATAATGTGGCGTCACCAAGTTGACACATATGTGGAAGAGTTGCTTATTAGATGGGCAGCGGCTTTACACAAACTAAAACAGCAACTTTGATATCCGGACATTCTAATCCTGGACAACAAGCGTACGGGCCTTTGGGACCGCATACATTTCCTTCACCTTGGCATTTTTCAGTTCCATTATCAGCTGATGGAGCTACGACCTTCCTGGCGGTGGCGGCCATTGTTGGAACTGAAAGAAAGGAAAACACATATCAGTTACTAAACGCCAATAAAAGTGTGCAATAAGATATCATATCACTGAAAAACTAACCAAAGTACTAATGTTACAACACATATTAACAATCACATAATTGCCAACTTGATTAAATTGTAGACAAAGCACTAAAATTTTCCTACTTCCTCCATATCAAAAAAAGTGTTACACTTTAATAAAATATGTCTCACATATATTATGAAAGTGTAACACGTTTCTGATACGGAGGAAGTAGTTTTAAAGGAGGTTTAAAAAAAAAGGCCAAACCTGAGGTGGTAAGTATGAAAATGGTTAAGATAATTGCCATCATATGAGAGTAGTTGAAGTGAGTGTTTGCCATTTGATAAAGAAGATCGAGTGTATTCTACGAAGTATGAATTATGAGAAGTCTCTCTTCAAAGTTTGTCGTTGATTCATACTATTAGCATTTTACATTGGTTGTTAGTATTTATAATGTGTTGTAGAGTGTTATGTAATGAGAACCGGCTTTTGTTGTTTAATTTTTTCAATGGCAAATATACTACGGAGTATTTTATGTGGTTTGGATTAACCGTGCTTTAACACTTCGATGCACATTTGAGCCTATAATTTATTTATTCTAATCGAAAAATATTACTTTGAAATCGATTTAATTATGAATTCATGTAATGTATGTTTTAAATAAAGTTGTGTGCATGCCAATTATTTGGACTAGAGATGGCAATGGGTCCTGAACCCAATCCAGACCCGCTAGACCCATTCCCATTTATAAGGATCTGGATTTAGAAATTTTAGATCCATTTGATCTGGGTCGGGTCTGGGTCCAAAGACGAATGGGTCGGGTCCCAAAACATTAGACCCAGACCTGCCCCAGACCCTACCCATGGCCGGACCTATATATATATATATATATATATATATATATATATATATATATATATATATATATATATATATATATATATATATATATATATATATATATATATATTTTATATATATATAATATATATATATACCCTAAACTTTGTAGAATGAATTAACATGATTTTTTGTGTGTTTGAAGCTAGCTAGTGAGTTGGACTAGCGATAATTTATGTATTTTGATGATGAGATTGTGTGAACAACTTGTATGTTGTGACTTTGAGTTTGATATGTTAAGGTTTTATGAGGTATTTTAATATTTAAGCAATTGTCGTCACTAGTACGAACATATAAAATCGGGTAACACAATTAATTGAATTAAAATGTTCGATTTAAAAAAATTAAGAAAGACCCATTTAGGACCCTGTAAGGACCCATAGACCCATCAGATCCTGTGGGTTTGGGTTTGGATAAAAAAATTTCAAATCCAATGGGTATGGATTGGGTCTGGATCTCAAAAAAAATGAGCGGATTTGGGTTTGGGTCTAGGCGGACCCGACCCAGACCCTACCCATTGTCATATCTAATTTGGACATGCAAAGGCTTGGCCACTCGCATTATAATAAGGGATTTTATTTAAGTCCTTTTCTCAAAACCCCATGATGTAGTAAAGTGGGGATCGAAATCAGGGAACACACGAAATCGATTATTTTGGTTAGCTAAGGGTCTAATTATTTTAAAGGTTTTTCAAGTGTCAAGTAACAAACTATGATTAACTAAAGATTAACTCGAATAATAAAAGAATCTAGGGAATGTGATCTGGAATTCCTAACTAGATCGGTAATGGCTTGCCAAATAGATGTGGAAATCGAGAAAAGGGAACACTCTCTTCTTTTCTCTCATCGTCCCACTAAGGCCCCAATTAAGAGATTGAGTTGGAAGGAAAAGTGGTCGGTATCCCTTAAGACCTCACCAAGTCACTCTCCCAACAAACCACCATTCAAACAAGAGTAAAAACAACCATCCTATAATCACTCTAATCCTCTCTCGAGACATTGTTATGAATATGGCGCTCAAGGTGTGAAATGAAGATGTCAAACACTCATAGACAAATCAATAACACAATCAAACACAAGGCTAATAACCTTGATCAAGGGTTAACTAGGTGCTCACAACACTCAAAATCACTTTCCCCGGCCTTTGTTCCACTTTGTTGACTAGACAAACTTCAATATAGTCATAAATATCCATCACACAAACCCTAGAAATGGGACTACTCACACATCATGGATTTGAAGGCAATAAAACATGAAATAGACATATATAGAACTAATAAGGCTAAACATGATTAACTACTCAAAAAACAACAACAAGTAAGTAATAAGAGCTAAATCCAACTAACAACTAACAATAACAAGTGAATAAGCAAGTAAGAACAAGAAATAAAGAGAAGAGTGAAGAAGATACCAAAATGCTTGTATTGAATGATTGGAATGAATAACAACACTAAGTATTGATTACATGATTCACTAATGAAATGGCTGTCTCTCTCTAAACACTACTACAAAAAAAGCCTAAGAGACCGGTTAAAAAAGGCCAAAGAGACCGCAAAACAACCGGGGTCTCTAGGTCACAGGGCTCTTAGGTAAAGAGACCGGTTAATTTTTACGATCCCTTATATTCAGCAAAGAGACCGGTTTTGTGAAAAACCGATCTCTTTGATCTCCATTTAAGAGACCGGTTGTTACTAGAAAACCGGTCTCTTTGGTACATTAAAGAGCCCGGATCTACTACCAAACCGGTCTCTTTGATATATTTTAAATTTAAAAAAAAATCAAAAGACCCACTGACACGTCAGTAGGCTAGGCTAGGGTTGAGCACCGGTCCAGAACCGGACCGGACCGGACCGGAACCGGCTGGACCGGAAGACCGGAATCAGAATTTTTTACGGACCTGGACCGGACCTGAATCAATTCCGGTCCAGACCGGACCGGACCTGAAAATTCAGGTCCGGTCCGGTTTTGGACCTGTTAGACCTGTTTTTTTTTTTAAAAAAAAAAGTAATAATAAATGTAGAAGGTTGTTTGTGTTCAATCGTTTCATTAGCAGGTTGTAGGTATGTATAGCAATTTGCAATTGGCAAAGAAAAATTAAAATAATATCTTTAAAAATTATTAGCAAAAAAAAAAAATAATTCAAAATCTCACGCCATTCACAATCCTAGATTCACAGTAACAATTACACAATCATAAACAATCATAAACAATTACACATTCACAAAAACAAAAAAAATAATTTAGATTTTTAAATTTCAAGTCTCTATATTTCACAATTTAGTTCAATTAGTTGAAATAATTAAACAAAAAAAAAAGAAACAAAAATTTAAAAAAACCACGGTGTTGCAGTGGAGAAGCGGAGGAGTTGCGGAGTTGACGACGACGACGCTAGCTGCTGTTGACGACAACGGCGGAGTTGTGGAGCAGCGAAGAGGAGGGTGGGCCTACGGAGGAGTGGCGGAGTGGAGGGAGAGCCTAGGGGCTGCGGAGGAGCGGTGGTCGACGGAGGACCGACGAGCTTTGGAAGAGGAGAGAGGAGAGAAGATGGAGGAGTGTTTAATAATGTGATTATGTGAATGATAATAAATGAATTGCGTGAGTACTGAGTAGTAAAGAGTAAATAAGAATGTGACAAGTCATTGAGACTTTGAGAGTAAAATAGACGCATGGTCACACGCATGGTCGCCTGCCATAAAACGAAACGTGTACTAGTATAGAAAACAAGATAAGGACAAAGACTTTAAATGAGGAGTTGCATAAAGCACTGAAACTCCTCTCATTCGCTCCTTTTTTCTTTATCATGTCCCCTTTGTGGGACCCTCTCTTAAGTCAGTAATATAGCTTAAGTAATATATTAATATATATATATATTTTAAAATTCCGGTCTTCCGGTCTGGACCGGAATATTCCGGTTTTGGACCAGACCGGACCGGAAAACCGGAATCTCATATTTCCTTGGACCTGGACCTGGACCGGAATTGACGGTCCGGTCCGGTCCGGTCCAAATTCCGGTCCGGTCCGGTCCGGTTTCAGGTCCAGACCGGACCTGTGCTCAGCCCTAGGCTAGGCCATGAGAATTCAGTTGTCATGACTCAAGAATTGTACTCCGTGTATATAAAAATATAGTACAATATTTTTTAAATTGAACTATATATAGTACTCCGTATAACGAAATGTAAAATACTTTATGTACATATTTGTTAACATAAAAATTATACAAGTAACTAAAGGTAATATACACAATACAAAACTACTGAAAAATGAAAATACAACGGCAAATCTATCTCTTTAGACATCCTTAAGCTTTAATCTTCAAGCTTCTCGCTGTTTAAAAAAAACACATTAGTATGAAGTCTTATGGCACCAAAAATAGTTCAAAAACAAAATAAAAAAAAAAATCAGAAAAACCAAATCTAAATTGACTCAAAAATAAGAAAACAAAATAGAAAAACCAGAAGAAAAAAAATCCAAAAAAAACCATAGAGAATAAAAAAATTGAAAACCAGAAGAAAAATCGAAACACCAAAAAAGTCCAAAAAAAACAATAAACCAGAATTTTTTTTTAAAAAAACTCTAAAATCAAAATCGAAATAAACTGAAAAACCTAAAATCGAAAAATCAGTAACCTAAAATCGAAAAACCAAAAGAAAATCCAAAAAACTCACAAAATCGAAAAATCTGAAAAACCTACAAAAACTAAAAAAATTGAAAATGGACGAAGAAAAAACCAAGAAAATTAAAAATTAAAATAAGAACTCAAAAACATAACCAAAAACCCAAATCTATTACAACCAAAAACAAGCAGATCTAAATGAAAACTAAACCCAATTTCATATCTATTAAATCGAAAACAATAACCAAAAACAATAATAAAATTTCATAAGAAACTCGAAAAAAATAACCAAAAACCCAGAAATGAAACCAAAAAACGAATAAAAGAAAAACCCAGAAATTTACCTGATGATGTTTGCAGATCGAACATCGGAGGAAAATCGAGAGAAATTGTTTTAATAACCAAAACATGCAGATCGAACATCATGAAGCGAGTTGCGCGCGTGAGATGAGAGAGTTGCGTGAGATGAATGAGTTGTGTGAGATGAACTCAGAAATAGATCTAGATATTGACATTAAAAGATGTACAAATCGCCAAAAATATAGATCGGGTTGAGTCGACGACGACGAACAATGCAATGGTGGAAATCAAGGACAAACGAGTAAGAATGAAGGAGAGAAGTAAAAATAGAATGAAGGAGAGAAGTAAAATAAGAAAACAAAAGGAAGGAGAGAGATGTAAAGATGGAAAAGGAAAATAGAAGGAAGGAGAGAGAAGTGAGGAGTATGTAAAGAGAGCAATGACCAGTCAAAGTGAGTAGTATTATATTGTATATGGACGTACACCTAACACCTTGCCACTTTGCCAGTTGCCACGCACCATCAAATGGGTAGCAAAAATAATATAAAAAATTTATTAATTAAGCTAAGAGACCGGTTTTTATGTGTTCGGTCTCTTACATTGATTTAAGAGACCTCTTTTTTATGTCCGGTCTCTTACATTGATATAAGAGACCGGTTAACGAAAATACCCTGTTTCTTAAGCTAAAAAACCGGTGACTTGACTTAACCGGTCTTTTAAATATGGTTACTTATCCCATTTTTGTAGTAGTGAAAAACTAGATTTTCTAAGCTAAAACTCTCAAGTATGAATAGTATTGGGCAGAACAGGTTAATAAATGAGCAATGGGTATTTATACAACAAGCTAAATGGGCCAAAAATGAAGAAGAAAAACTCGAGACCCAAACAGGGGAGCAGTCGCTCTTGATCGTTCCAAATGGGTGGAGCAGTCGCTCCAAGATGTGGAGTGGTCGCTCCAACCCATTTAGGTCATGAACCCTATGCAATTCTTCTTTGGTCGCTCCAGGTTGGAGCGGTCGCTCCTAGCTCTTTGGAAATCCCTGGCAAATCTTGTAAACCACTCCAAATTGGAGCGGTAGCTACATAAGAGGGGGGGGGGGGGCGATTGCTCCTAACTCTCTGGAATTCACCCAAAACCCTGCAGGTCGCTCCTAGGCCTTGGAGCGGTCGCTCCTTTCTCCTGCGCGGTCGCTCCAAATGGCTCCTTAGCTTTTTTCTTCAACTTTGAACCTTCCATTGCTTCCTAACTTTGATCTCTTGGCTCCTATGCCCCCTTTTCCCTCCAATACTCCTCCAAATTAGTCCGATACCTACAAATCACTCAACCAAATGTCAAAATAGGCGCCAAAACATTGAAAACACACCAAAATTGCATCAATTTAACACTAATGACTCAAACCCCCTAATGTGATGCAAACGAGCATAAATGGGACTAAAATACACAATTAAGCTCAAAATAGGATCCAAGTAAGTGACAGTGAAATGAGGGTAATAAGTGGCCATATAAACTACTTATCACATTATTAGTTGACGATGTGACCACTACACATATAAGATAACTAATTTTGACAAATCTCAAACGAAGGTTACTCTAATGGTTACATATTACTTACATCAACATATGTTATGATTAAGATGTTACACTACTAATAAATTTTTTTAAAAATGTTATACTTTTATTTTTTATTTTTTTCCGTTTACCCCTCTCCTTTCAATTCCTTAAATTGCTATATATATTAGAGTCTATCTGTAATGACAAAGTGTAACATCTACTAAAAAAAAGGAGAATGTATATTTTATATCCCCAAATAAATTTGTAGTTGTACTTAATTGTTTTTAAAAAAATATAAAATCAAGAAAGGTCTAATATTGTATTCATCCACTTGTATGATTTGTCATACATTGTGTTAAGGACTTATAATTTATTTGGATAACAAAATGGAAGAGAAAAGAATGGGAGAATGATTAAGAGGAGGGAAGGGAGATATGATGAGTTTTCCTTTCGAAATTTCTCTATTATTGAAGAGATCAATTTCTTATCATGGGATTACTTCATTTCTATTCCCCTTCAATTTCTGGCCTGGGCCCCCTTCCTCATTTTGGTTATTCATTCTCTGGCCCATAGGGCTTTCAGAGTTCTTTCCTACCTGGCTTTAACTTTCAGTTTTCCTCCAAAAAAAATGTTTTGCATTGAGAATGTTTTTCCTCTTAAACAAACTAAACCTTAAAACTCATTCATATTTCCACCATTTAATTTCGATCAATAACTAATTAGGTCGTAGTTTAATATATTTCCACCATTTAATTTCATATTTTCACCATTTAATTAAATCACTCAAAACATGACAAATAACCTACTTCTAGTTATGCAATTACTGACCCATAGACGTTGGTTTATTACCCTAATTTTTAAAACTCTCCCACAACACAAGAAACATAGGCAATGTTTGGTAAAGTTTTCAGAGGAAAAGAAATGGAAACAAGTAACAATTGCCGTTATTGTTTGTTTGTTTGAAATGAGAGGTAACAAAAATCGTTTCTTTCTGGTAAGACATTCCCCTGTGTTAATTTGTTTCTGTTCGAACAACCATGGAAATAGTAACCGTTTCCATATCACATGCTCAGTCACTCACCCAAATGGAGTAGCTCTCTAATTGATAATATCATATCCTAAACAACTATGAACTATCACTCTCATCCTAATATTGAAGATACTGATTTATGATAGATGCAATTATTTGTTTTTTTTTGTTTTGATGTTAATTAGTTTGTTTTTTTTTTAAAAAAATATGATTTAATGATTTTGATATTTTTGATTTTCAAATTTTATCGTATTAATTATTTTGATTTTGATAATTTTGATGTTGATTATTATTTTTTCCTTTGTTTTCGTTTTTTTAATGTTATGATGATGTTGATGATCTAAGTTTGATGCATCTTGTGATTTACAGTGCATGCGAGATTTTTCTTTATTTTTTTCTCTTTTTTCCTAATTTTGTACTTGTTACAAATTTACAATTGTTGGAACTTAGAAATTGAGTCGGTCCTTTGTTTTTACCGTCGTATATGTGGGACTAATAATAGGAGTAATACTCATACCAAACAAAAAAATGTAATGTAATTTAACTGTTTTCATTCGGTTTTAATACCAAACAATAATCTAAAGTAACACTTTTTATTACCGTTTCTACATCTTATCAAAATCCTTTCCATTCCGTTTCCACTGATCTTACCAAACACCCCCTTAGGAGTCACACACTCAAATGACTCAATCACACCCTGTCTTAGAATTATACTCCGTAGTAGCACTAAAGAATTCCTTATCAGATAACATGGGATTCCACAACTCTAGGAATGTTTGTCAAAGTCGAATTTTTTGTATTATTATTTTAGTTGTTGTTTTTTTTGGTGCGATTTATCACACCAGACCATTATTATTATTTTAGTTTTTTTTTGGTGTATTATTATTTTAGTTATTGTTCACCATCCAAACCGTTATTGTATCGTAATATAAAATTTTGACTAATATAATTTAATCTCAATAGTCTTTATTTTTAAATCTCTTCATGCTACATTGCTACAGCTATTTTTATGTTTATTTAAAAAAAAATCCTCATAAATTATTGCTATTAAGCAGCTAATATAGTGACATCTAGCACCTAACTGCTAAAGACATGATCGATGATTAAGGTGAACCTTTTTCTACGAGAATTAACATTATCTAAACAGATTTGTGAACGGAATATAATCCAAACACATATTATTATAGCTCGATCGTGTAACAACAATTTAGGTAGTTGTGTGTAGATAATGGGACTCTTATGCATACTATTCTATTACATTACCCTTAATTCGTACGAGAAAACTATGTGTAAATAAGACTTAAAAACAGTGTATAATTATGTGAATCATCTTAAAAAGGGTGTCATGGCATTATATATATAAGCAAAAATATATAACCTACGATTGTATAATAACAAGAGTATTCATGGGCATATTATAATTCTTAAACTCTATTACACCCCTTCAATATGTGAGGGAAAACCACGTGCAAATTGAAATTTAATAATCAAAACGCTGATTAGACAATGTCTTAGTAAAAATACTGCTCTATTAATTAGGTTTAACCAAATCTTAGACGAGCTAGAGGTTTGAGGGGGAAAAAAGAGATTACATCCTTATGGAAAAATAATATAAGGAGTACATAAGATCAAAATGTGTACTTTGTTTAAACAAAATGATAATCATCAATTTGTTTATGGTTGTCATATTGCACTGGCCAATAAAAGGCCCAAAACATCATCACATTAGACTAATTCGGATTTGGGGTGGGTGATTAGGTTCTAATATCTGTTAGAGTATATAACATATTCCTGGGCCTCAACCATCAGCATAAGCTTTTGGTTGAAATGGTCCAGTTAACATGGAATCAGAGCCAGTGTGACACGAAGGTCACGGGTTCGAATCTCCTCCCCCCACCTTTCAAGTGGAATTAATTTGCATCATCAGCTTAAGCTTTTGAATGAGATGGTCCAGTTAACAATATCATCCCACTTATTATTACGGGGAATCGAAGAACACTCATTATCTTCCCTATCGAGTGCCATTTTAATCACCACTGTACCACAATCAATTAATAAACATCAATTCATCATATTATTCGTTAACACAACATAGTTTTTTATTATGCGGCAGCTAAAACTATAATTGCTCCTTAACAATCATGAAGGAATTATTTTTTGGTTGCCCAACATCATGGAATGTTAGTGCTACACAACAACTGATTTTCCTGTTAAAAAAATGGCTTTATCATAATCAGGTTACTATATATATACTTCACTTCATTGGTGGATTAAGTGTATCATACACTTGCAGAGTTGCAGCATAGTTTTATTACTAATTAGTTAGTGTCATTTAGAGAAGTATGGAGAAAATATCCATCATTGCTTTAATCACTTTGTTAGGAGTTTTAGCACTTGTGGAATCAGGTTTGTTTTGCTCTACCATTATGTTAATAAAGAATTTAATTCTACTAGTGTATTTATTTTGTATCTATTGGTTGGATGTCAAATATTTTCAACGTAAAATGATTTTTATGAAAAACAATTTACAATGGAAAAACACTCTTCATGGAAACATATTTCGTTGTTTGATTGCATGTCAAAGAACAACGGAAATAGGAAAAATGAAGGGAGGGTGCAATGGGATAGTGAGGTCAGTGTACAAGACATGTAAGGAAAAAAAAATTCCCTTCATTTGAAAAGTATTATTATAAAATGGTTTGCCATCAATGTAATGGAATTTTACTCACATAAAAAATAGTTTTACACTTCGTTGTCAACCAAACAAAGTAAAATTGAAAAATGGTAAAAAAAACACTGTACTAAAATAATATTTTACACCCTACTAAATGGAGCCTAAAGTAACAAATTCAATTTTTTTTTAAATTTACTCTTAGGTCTTCAAAGTGATAAATGTAAGTTCACCTGTTTTGTTTGTTTACAGCAAGTTTGTCACAAACAACATGTGAATGAAAGTATGAAATTAAACAATATATATTGAAACACATATGTTTGGAATAATAAGTTAATAACTATCTTATTTTTTGACAAAAATAAAGTGAAATATGATCAAATTAGCTGGAGTACTATCTATATATTTGTAATTGTTCTATAAAATTTTATGGATTTTTTGTCAGAAACCCCCTTACTTTTACTACTTTTTGTCAGAAACCCCCTTACTTTTATTTTATTTTACAAAACCCCCTTACCTTTGACAACGTTATAGGTTGCACCCCCAAATTGTGTTTTCCGTTAGCTTTCTCTGTTAAGTCTCAACTAGTGGGCCCCACAACCTCTATTATATATACTCCATTCCTCCTCTTCAACGTTCATTTTCTTTCTCTCTCAACGTTTACATTTCAAAATTCAATTCACCAAAATCTTGTTGTGATCTTCGAATTGTTCAAGCCAAACCCTAAAATTGTGAGTTTTTTTTAATTGTAATATCAATTGCATGTTTTTATTGTTGTTTAATGTCATAATTTTGGATTTATTTTTGAATGAACTTGCGTATGTAATTGCAATTTTACTCCAATGGTTGTTAAGTGCGATTGTGGCATCCCAGCAAGAATTGGTTGTTCAACCACAAGCTTGAATCCAGGGAGGAGGTTCTATTGTTGCAAATTTCAAAACTCAGAGTGATGGGTATGGTTTTTTTGATTGGGCTGATGAAAACCAGGAGGAGTGGCAGAGGTTGCTAATTAATGAATTGAAGTGGGAGAACAAAGGTCTTTTGCGTGAAATTCGACAACTTTACAACAGTGGCAACACAATTTAAAAAAAAAACGAATAATTAGGTTAAAGGTGAAATACCTGATTTGGGCTCCGATCTCTTTCTTCACCTCCATAATGTTTTTGCCCTTTTCTGACATGGCAGAGGAATTCATTGAAAGCTACCACACTGAATTGATGGAGTTGATGATGGAAGAAGTTCGAATAGTGATGAGAGAGTAAGAAAGGAAGAGGTGGTTGGGGAGTGAGTTAAATGGGGGTAAGAATGACATTTCATTCTATTTACAAGGTTGTGGGGCCCACTAGTTGAGACTTAACGGAGAAAGCTAATAGAAAACACGATTTGGGGTGCAACCTATAACGTTGTCAAAGGTAAGGGGGTTTTGTAAAATAAAATAAAAGTAAGGGGGTTTCTGACAAAAAGTAGTAAAAGTAAGGGGATTTCTGACAAAAAGTAGTATAAAACTTCACCCCGAGAAGATGAAGCCTCCTCCAGGTTTTGGCATTTGCACGATGATATAAATACTCTATGTCTGTATTATTAGCAGTATGCATGTTTGGAAAAGACACCAAGAGAGCAAAAAGGGAGATATTCATCGAAAGGACAATACCCTCATATACTTCATTTACGTACTATATTATATGTTCTTTATGACATTCTTCATAATTAATTTTTCATGTTTTTAGCGGCGTTGCATTTTCTTTTTCAAGAGTGTAATTTTTCGGGTGCATAAAAAGACACCAAAAGTATTGTTGTAGATTATTATTATTATTATTATTATTATTATTATTATTATTATTATTATTATTATTATTATTATTATTATTATTATTATTATTATTATTATTATTATTATTATTATTATTATTATTATAAAAATACCAAAACGTGGTAAGCGATACAAGCAACAAAAAAATCAAGAGATCTACAAGAAGTTGGAGGGGAGCTCGATACAATCTGGGCCCCCACTCCTCTAGCTATAGCGAAGCCTATCCGATTGAAGATGTGAGCAGCTGCACATGCCCCTGGGTCCTGGAGAACGTCTGGCTCCGCTTCAGAAGTGCAACAAATCCCTTGTCTAATTCTCCCAAAGAAGAGAAGCAAAAAGGAAGGAAATCGTATCCAATGGCCCCACACCGCTCCAAATACTTCTCCCGCTTTTGCAGTGTTGCTGCCGCCACCACCCGACCAGGAACGAAGTCAGACAACCCAGATTGCATCATAGGAGAAGAACCCGTCAGGTCAACACACACATCCAAGACATCGTCCCAAGAATAAAGCAAAACACTTGCAGGTCGAAGAGCCCCGTCGATCCCATCAGTCAACCCAACATTTACCTCCTTGCGAGCAGTAATCCCAGAACGATAACAGACGTCAAGAAGAGTATCGCGAACAACATTGTGACGGTGCTTGATACCCTATCAACCCCGAGCAAGACACAACACGATCCCCAAAAATATCTCCATCAAAAACCCGCGAGCAAGGAGCCGAAATGGAGAACAGAGGAACACCCAACCGATAACAAAGAACGGAATGATAAGTCTTACCGTTCATAGTCTGGCCCAAACCAGAGATCGGAACTACCCGAAGTCAAGCAGAGGCGTGATCCCCTTGTTGAGATTTCCATAAGGCAACTTGACGGGTAGACAAGGAGAATAATGTCGATTGAGCAGATGCGTTAACCTTCGTGAAATACAAATCTGCCAGTTTCTTCATGAGCTTTGGGGCAGCGATCTCACTAGGATTACGCATAAGGTCAGTCTCCACGGTCCTATTTAAAAGACCCAATGTACCATCAAAGGCCAAACCAAGACCAACAATGCCAGAATGCTGAAAAAGTTTACCTTGTAAACTGGAAGACTGCAGCCGCGATGCTAGAAAAGCATAGTGCCGAACATCACCCGCAGAATAAACACCCAAACCACCGTATGCAAAAGGTAAGGTGGCGAGCCGCCATTGCCAATCACCAAAACCAGGACCTGAAGCTATGACAATACGTTGCAAAGAAGCTCGCAAAGCCACATCAAAGGAGAGTACAACCGCCTCGAAAAGAAGAGTGGGGCAAGTACGCATAGCAAAGTAGAGTTTCGAAACTCCAGTACACGCACGAAGAAGTAACAACTCACATTGAAGATCATCAAGCTGAGCAACAACATCCATGAGTTCAATAGTCTTCGACACTCTTTGAGAAACAAGGTCTTCGAAAAAGGAAGAATTCGCACTAACAAGCCCACCTAGCAACCGAACACCAAGGGAAGGTTGAGCGATATCAAGAGGAAAGACCCCTTCAAGATGACTCTGTGGGTCCTCAGAAGGCCAGAAGAGGCTCCGTTTTCGCGATGTTAACATGAAGGCCGAGACTAGGTCCCTCCGCCAAAATAATCTGCAAAACTTGCCCAACCACCAAGGTATCACCAATGATAGTACTATCATCCAAATACCAAGCCTGCAAGCTCAAGCCAAATGTGTCTCTGATATGGCATACCAACGGATGTAGAACCAATGCGAAAAGAAGAGGGCCAAGAGGATCACCCTTGCTGCACCCCTTGACAAGACAACAAAGTATGCTCTCCATAATTAATAAAGCCGAGCTGGTGAAGAATAACAAAATTCAACCCAGCGTGAAAGAGCAAGACAATGGGCACGAACTTCACGTATCAAAACAAAACGATCGACTAAATTGAAGGCATTTTGAAAATCGACCAACAACATAGAAAGGCCAACCTCAGCCCCACGAGCCCCAACCAAACGGTTAACGGCATGAAGGATAGCCTCACCACCCGCCGAAACACCAACACCATATTGAAGACCACCGAAATAACGACCTAGACGCGGACCAACCAAAGCAGCTCCAACCTTAGAAACAAGGCGTCTCCAAACAGTACCCACAAAAATGGGCCTAATACCACCCCCGGGCTTGACAAGAGGCGTTAGCAGAGCACTAGCAATATATGCACCTAACGCGGTGGGACAAGCACCGGCAAAAAACAAATTAACCACCTGTGTGATAGACCCCACCAACTCATCAGAGATTACAACACAGCACCACTGAGGCAATCAAGAAGGTGTTGAGCACGGAAACCATAACGCCCGCAAGACGTACCCCGCGGAAAACCCTTGATTTGCTCCAAAACAACAGAAGAAGCAGCATTGAGGTGATGATCAACGGGAGTATCCGGTAGAAATGAAACAGGGCAAGAAGGGTTCTTAGCCTCCAAAGCAGCAAGAGTATCATCGTTGTAAGGAGCAAGACCTGAAGACGAAAAACCCGAACAACAGCAGTGTAATGACCGTCAGAAATCTTTCGCTTAAAATGTTTATTGTTGCACTCAGTCAAGACATTAGCCTCATCAGCATCCAATAAAGAGGGAGATACACTATCCAATGTATCACGCACAAGTTGCTCAACACCACCAGGCACACTCCAAGTACGAATGGCAGAAGTAATACACTCTTCTTGACGAAGACGATTAACAGCCGAAGAGCACTCATGACTACTCCTTGGATAGAAGGTTTTTAGGAACATAAAGGCATCACAAGCAAGCGAACCTAAGAAGATAAGTCACCCGAGTTGTGAACCACCTTATCAAACGCTTCTTTAAGAACCCGAGAAAAGCCCAAACAACACTTAGGAGGGATAGATTTCACGTGGACAACTGCTTCGAAAGTAAACGATCAAGAAGTGCACCATCAAAAGAGAGAAGATGTTGATGAGATAAATTGTGAACCAGGTCAGGGTTCACTGAGGAAGGATCGGGCGATTTAGGAAAACCGTAAAGAATGAAACAAATCACACCATCCCCAGAATCGGGCGTGTCCACAAATGCAGTACCATGCTCATCTTCATGTTGACACCTAAAACGAAGAGTATGCATCCTGAAACAATCACCACATAGCCAAATGCCCAAACGACGGAAAGTCGTTTCAGCTCTCATGAAAATATCCAAATCAGTAGTTAGCAAGTTGCGAGTCATATCATGCGCACCGTCACACCATTGCCAGTCCTGAAGATGAGTGAGCAAGTAGCTTGTAACAAGTCCATTACCCCCACCGTCATGACACTCATGAAGACCCACAAACGGACAATGAAAGAGATTCTGTGGCGGCATAAAGTAGCAAATACAAAAATAATTGAAGAAAAGTCCAAGGGAACCAAAAAAGTTCAAACCACGATAACACAAGTCAAAAGCACCAAAGCAAGCCACGTCAGAATCACTACCTTAGACCCGCCAAGGATGGACTAGAAACACCCACAAATAGTATCCCCAAAATGACCGCCCAGAACAGCAAAGGTAACACCCCAAAACTAGACCGAAAACACCCCAGAAAAAGACCCAAACTCACCCAAAATGCCGCTGCAACTAGCACGCCCAAGAACCCTGCTAAAACAGACCAGAATCTGTCCCCGAAATGAACGGCCACTGTCGAAAAATGACACCACTAGAACGCAAACACCACAAAACGCCTTGATGTGCAAATGGTTGGTTGAAAACCCACGCCAATCTTTCCAAAAACAACAAGGAGAAAGTCCAAAATTGCCTCCGAAAACACCACCGAATTGACCCCGAAACGGCACCCAAACACACCCGAATCGCCGCCTAAAACTTGCCTGACTACCGCTGCCTAGAACACGCCAAAACACCATCCAAAACATACCAAAACCGTCTAGAACAAGCCTGAAAGCCGCTATCTAGAACGCCCCACAAACAACCCGAAAAACACCCCTTAAACAACCCAAACAACCCACGCCGCTGCCATTGAAGAAGCCGAGGAAGTATAGCCTGAAAACCCACCTGAACCACCGTGGAAAAAGACGGGCCGTGGAAGCCACAGAACCAGAAACCGTTCTCCCTCTCTCTCTAGAAATTCAAATTATTATTATTATTATTATTATTATTATTATTATTATTATTATTATTATTATTAAAAACACCAAAACTTGGTGAGCGTTACAAGCAACAAAAAAGATCAAGTGATCGATCTACAAGAAGTTGGAGGGGAGCCGAGATACAATCTGGGCCCCCACTCCTCTAGCTATAGCAAAGCCTATCTGGCTGAAGTTGGAGGGGAGCAGAGATACAATTTGAGCCTCCACTCCTCTAGCAATAGAGAACCCGATCCTACTGAAGATGTGCACAGCTGCACACGCCCTAATATCCTGAGTCCTAGGGTACGCTTGGATCCGCCTCATAAGTGCAACAACTTCCTTATCTAATTCCCCCAAAGAAGAGAAGAAATAAGGAAGAAAGCCATAGCCAATCTTCACACTCTTAAACCTGGCGATGTAATCATCCACGGGTTCTCCGTTTTCTTGGCTATGTAGGCCAAATCACCATTGGAGACTCCGGCTTCCACTCTAGTGAAATGGCGAAGGAATTTCCCTTGAAAATCCTGCCAAGTCTGTATAGAGTTTGTAGGAAGATAGGTAAAGCAAGAGAACGCAATTCCAGTAAAAGAATTGGAAAACAATCTCAACTTGAGATGATCATTATTGTATGTTGCTTCCCTACATTGGCAGTTAAACTAAACCAAGTATTCTTTAGCAGACACTGATCCATCGCCTGAGAATAGAGGAGAAAACTCAGGAACTTTAAACCCTCCAGGGAAAGGATACATCCTATCAACCTATTCAGGATAAGGATTGCAAGTCTCTCTCCTTGGATAACCATAATTGAGACCCATAGCTCTTTGGATCATCTCTTCCACTTTCCTAAGGAAAGGTTCATTGGGAACTTATTCCATTGGCGCCTAAAAGTTCTAAGCCTGAGCATTTGGACACTAATTATCAGGGTAGTAAGCAGGATGAGGCATATCCTCATATGGATTTTGGTTATATCTAACTCCAGGTTGGAAACCACCAGTATTACTTGAGTTTTGTGTTCCCATCGCGTGTAATCCACCATAAGCATTACTTTGTCCATACGATCCCTTCCCCCATCGATTGCTTTGAGGCAGATACATTTGTCTAGAATAAGCTTAATAATGATATCCCTAATTCCTAGTTAGAAGAACATATGTGGGTTGTGGTTCATAAGTAGTAGGGTATGAACTCTGAGGCATGCACCCACTAGTGGCGATTTGAAAACTATATCGGCCACGTTAGGTATTCCCCCATTACCATAACCGCTAAGTCCTACCCTTAGGTTTGTCCTTGCGGGTGGAACGGTTCCCATTGACGAGGTCAAAGGGATCGTATTAGGTTCGAGGCAAAGGAACAGAAGAAGATCGAGGATCATTGTGGTTATAGCTTGACTCATAACCTAACCTTGGGCCAACTTCCCTCCTCTGACCCCTGCCGCCTTCATTGGCATCTTGGAGAAAGATACTCCTTGATATTGTTTGAAGGGTCGAAGGGACATTAGATCCCATCAAGTTGTTTTTTCTAAGATAATCGAAAGGAGGTAACTCATGTAGGTTGCTGACAGTTATTCCTGAGCCATGAGCAGTTAACATATTCATCAATATCTCAGTGAGTTGATTATGTTTCTAAACTAAAGGCTCCAACTGGGTAACCACCTTAGTTGCAACAATCTTCGACAACACCATGTTATTAGTAGCATTTAACGTCTCATTGACATCTACTATAATCCTATCCACGTGTTGATAACCGCCTGCTGAGAATGAGAACCGAAGTTTTGTAACTCAGCAGTTATCACTCTGGCAGTTTCGTGTACCATACCACGCACGATGGAGATTATTAAATTATTCCCTATGATTTTCTTTTAAAACTTTCAATGAGCTTTTAACAATATCCTCATATTGTGTATATTGAATTGAGTAATCCTTTTGAGGTAGAAAAATGATCCTTTCCCTATTTTGATGCAAACCATCTAGCCTTTGCGTTTGAGACTCAGTTTTCTAAGGTGGAACAATATCTTCAAAAGATTCATGTTGTGGAACGATTTCTAAATTGCCAAGATCCTCAAGTGAATTTTCAAGATTTTTATTGGATATCATCTTCTTGATTAACACTCCTTCTAGTGGACCTTTTAGGGGCTACGATTGAGAAGTAATCGAAGTAGTATAACCTTCTCTCCCACTGTGGTCGCCAAAAAACCTATTGAAGTGATTTTACACTTCACCGACAAATCAACTGCCAAATATTGTTTTTTTCTATAGGAAGCTGCCCCTTTGGTTACTGATTATAAAGATAAGCTCGCTAACATAAAAATGGCTCCTAAGGCTGTGAACGAAGATAAGAGTGTGTGAAACGTAGGAAATTAAGCCTAGTGTACAATGAAACTGATGCTAGCTTAGGACAAACAAAATTTATAAGATATAAAAGTCTTCCATTAAAATAGTAACAATAGAGGCAGACTACAACTACATTACAAGGAAGGATGTTTACCTTCATGGTCATACAATTGGCAAAGATAGTAACAAGCTAGTGATCCGTGAGGATGAACTATGCTATGCTATGCTAAACCAAGTTACGCTACGCTAAACTATACAAAGCTACTAAATGAAGTGCGACTAAGGAAGAGTAGTAAAGTGCGAAAGAGAAAGATAGATTTGTTGTCGTTTTCTTGATCCGGCTCTGTCTATTTGTAGGCCTTGGGTGTTAAAGATCGTGGGGAGGAAGTTATGGCAGTTTTCTCCTGATAGCGGTTTCTTAGCGCTCTTTCTATGTTTTAATTCCTTCTTTCCCTACAAGTTTTTGTTTAAACGCTAAGTACTCGATGGGCTTCTTCTTTTAGGTCGTACTTAATGGGCCATCTCCCGTCTACTATCTATATGGAGCGTATGATCTATCGCCAGATGGAAATGTCTATGAGATATTCCTTCTCGATCAACATTAGTCAAACACTTGGTCGCCATTGGTCTACAAAGTTAACCAAATATTTTTAGTCCTTAACAATTATTAATATTATTATAAATAGAGAAGTATCATCATCATCATCATCATCATCATCATCATCATCATCATCATCATCTTCATCATCATCATTATTATTTACTAGTGTACCCCGACGCGCTCAAGCGCGCCGTGGTCCACTTTTCGATTGTATAATTTACGAGCAAGAATTTCAACGGGCATTCATTAGAAGAATTGTATAGGTATATATTACAAAGATAGTATAATTGATTCTTTACAAAAAACATCTACCTAGAGAGTTTCGGTTCCATCTTCAAATTCGACAAATTTGCTAACTAACACAAACACACTGCTAATTTATGTACTCTAATATGTTGGAATGGGTTTATAGAAGCTCCTCTGAATATCTTCATGATGATGAGAGAGGAAGGCAGCCTCACCCATATAAGCCAGAACCAAACAAGGGTAGACCAAGAAGGTAAATGCAATTTCTTCCCTCACTTGTTCTTTCAATTGTGGATAAAGAGAAACTTACTTTCATGGAGTCCTGTGATTTTCAGACGAACTCCCGACACTGCTGAAAGAACTGAAAAGCAATATCATATATTTAGAACACTACTAAACAAATTGCTATAAAGTAGACAAATACAAAAATTGAACAAGAATTTAAGTCATAATATTGTTAGGGCTGATATTATAACAATTACATGATTTACAAACAGGCTTCCAAGTCAATTATAAAAAAGATTAGTAAGTATATTTCTTTAGCGGAAACCTTTAAATAGAATAACTGGTAGTGATTTTTTTTTATCTTAAACGAGAATTAGCTCAAAACAAAAATGACAGAGTCTGCAAGAAACTTAGGCAGAAAATTAACAAAAAAAAAATGTGACATTTGACAAGCCACCAAAGCCAATAAGTTCAATTTGATTTCAGTAAAACAAGACCGTTACCGGAGATTGCAGGTGTAAGGACACCATCCCCAATAGCCATACATGTTCCCAAAAGGATAAAGATCAGCAATGCTTTATGAAATCTTTCATGCTTCTCAAGCGGTAGCTTAAATGAACAAAAAAAAGGGGACAAAAATGACTTACTTCGTAAATGAAAATGCAACCACTATAATGTAATAACCAGTAAATAGAAGGAGACAAACTAGTAAGCATGCTCGTAACCTTTTACAAGGGCAGTTTCTTGAAGCTCAATTTCATCGAAACAAATGGCACATACACCATCATTCACCACAGTGCTAATATCTTCCACCTTTTCTCCTTCCTCCTTAATTTCTTCCTGTTCAAATCACAGTCACATTTTCATATCCAATATCCCATTTTCACACAAAACAAACTCTAATCCATAAAATCCGAAAAAGACAGCAGAAGTTGCATGAAGAAATAGGGGAAAAAAGGTCACACGACAAATAGAGTCCAACAATTTGCAAATACCAACTAAAATCAAGGGAAAAACGAACAAGCGCACAAATTCTACGACAGACTTATTCTAACTATGTAAGATATTTTGCTCCTCCAAGCCCAGCTTTTCAAAGAGCAATTTCGGGTGGTTAGCAAAATCTAGATATCGTCTCCGCCTTGCAGTATTCCTCGCTTCCTAACTCGACAAGTTTCAATCCATTCCCATCTGTCTGCTACTTTTCATCCTGCGAATACATGATTAAAGCAACAAATGCATAGATCAAAGGAATTGTGAAAAGATAGCACGACAATAATGGTGTTACAACGAATGCCAATTACCATACACACCACATACTCCATCTCTAGGAAACACGAAAAATAAGCCAACTTAACATTTTGAGTTGTTCTATAATAATATGCAAGATACCACCTTTTACGATAATAATCACTAACAATTCAAACACAATCATTTACCCATCAAACAAAGTAAAAAAGAAAGACACTAACTTATAACATGGCTTTCATTTTTGAAAAATGAAGACTATCTATGTATTGATGAAATATAGACACAATTCTTCAAGTGACTCTCAATATGGCTGGATTTGAAGCAAAGGAGGACCCACAAACAAAGGAGGAGAAGAATCTTTTTCCAGCAATACACCAACCTGGAACAAAAAAAAAGCTAAAATAAGGAATCTATGGCATCATAAAGACCACATCCAAACAAAAAGAAGCAGTACAAAAACAAGTGAAACAGAAGATTCTCAAGTCAATTAATGCCTCATCTCACAGCAAAGCCACAAAGATGTAGAAAGAAGGCAAACACAACATTTATGACATTAAATACAACAATCAAATACACACAAACCTGACAAAACACCACAAAGGCAACCCACACAACCATTAAAGCATACATCGAATAGAAAAGATGAACAAAAAGACAGCACACATTTGCCTTGGATTACATTACAAGATCAAAAGCACCAGACATGGAATAAATGAGCACCAAAGGGAAAAAACCATTAAAATATGGAGAAGAATTACCTCACTGAACACAGCCAAGCAACTCCCTAAGACCAAGGAAAACAGTAAACACACAAGAGACCTCATAATCACAGGCATCTAATATATAAGGAACAATAACCTAAGTAACAAAACAATACTTACTGCTAATAGTACCTCATTAAGCCTAAATTAATCATGCAAACAGCTAAATAAATGACATTATCCATGAGATATTAGGATGATCCTTACTGCTAAATACTTACTGCTAATAGTACCTCATTAAGTCCATAACATTATCCATGAGATATTAGGATGATCCTTCAACAAATTAAAATTAGCATAACACATCGCAAAAACCAATGGACAATGCAAAGCTATAATAAAATAGATGGACCACATAAAAACACAAGAGAAAAAAGGGGAAAAAATAAGAAAAGGAAGACATGGCCATTACCACAGACCACCCCATTACACAATGGACATTACAGCTAGCCAACATCTCACAAGCACAAAGACCAAAACATTCCCCCATCTCCCACTTCACCCAAGGTCATACACATGTGGTCACACTACGATGACAGCAAAACAGAAAAGCAGCCTAAACAACCCACATCAAACCAGGCCCATACCACCAGCTAAAAAAACATACAGACCAATTAATAACAGGGGAATCCAATTAATAACAGGGGAATCTTATTTCTATTACACAAGGAAAATTTTCTTGGGATAAATAAGTTTTCATAGACAAAACCTTACTCATAAGCTTTTGCTATTACTCTCTATCATGGTCTCTTACTCTTACTATAGAAGCGACTACTCGTATTCTGCTTAATATTACCGTAGATCACATAAAAGCTAGAAGTTGTGATAAGTGCTAATAAGAACATATTTGTCACATTCAAGTGAAAAGAGCACACCCTATTACAAGAAGATTAATTGTAGGACAATTAATTACTATGCAAAGTTTCTTCTCAAGCTAAGAACAAAAGTACAAGTTCTTTGTGAGCTACGGGTGCCTAAGCTATTTAGAGTTTAGGGTAGATAATGAGTCATTCTTTACATGAAAAATCTATATCATCATAGTTAAGCTATGTAAAATGTTTCAAGAACCAACACACATGTTTCAGCAAAAATATCACTTGTTAATTTTAATACATACTTTATGTCACATCCTGGCATCACAAATATACTTATTTTGTGGAATATATTCTTCACAATCTTTATAACTCATTAGTGACACAAGACAGTATACGATATCATACATACCTTACAATTATATTATGTCTTCGTTGCTTAAAAATAATCTTATGACTTCTAACCATATAACAAGATATTATCATGAAAAAACCACATTCTATTTTTCTAATAATCACTTTGTATATATGACATACTCAGGACAGTTTTTTCATGAGTGACACACATCATATTCCGGAGAATCGCAAGAAATGATCAAACTTGTTCATGCCAATCATTCTTAGCAATTTACTCTAGTTCAGAACTTCAGATTCATGGTATTGCAAAACAAACATATAGTAATAAGAGAACTTCACCCAGGATGCCAGGATGGTATTGGAAAGGGATATAGAGAAATGTCTGCTTATTGCTTCACGTCGCCGCTATTATTGCCAGATTGAACAAGTAATACATGATCTTATATTGTCATAATCAAGATTAGTACTTAATCCTATTCCTAAAACATTGTATTTTGCAACTCTAAGTTTTAATATTAAAACTCTTAATTAAACACTTTATTATATAAATAAATCTTGTGATATAATTATTCTCAAAGCATCTTGCTGCTGCCTTGTCCTACACAAATACTGCAGAATTACACAACAGTCAATATAGTTTCAGTATTTTTTTTAATAAGACGTGGAAAAATTGATTTAAAAGGTCCGAACTATGGCCGAACCATAAAACTATAGAAACACGGAGTACTTAATACATACAAAAAGAGATTGACACGGAGTCATGGAGATGATGAGTGATAACGACCATAAAAGTGTTAAGTTTTTTTCCTGGGTATACGTACACGATATAAAGTACTTCCTTCGTTTCAAAATAAAAGCTACATTTCACTCGGTCTAAATGTATCGCATATACGGAGTACTATATTAGATTGAATCGAAGGGAGAAAATAATTATAGAGATACTTACAGAAAGGGATTGATGAGGTGATGACGACGACGAAGAAGGCGGCGAGAGCTTCAAATAAGGTGTAGAAAGCACTTTAACTTGGTCATGTAAAAACCTTATGTACCCCATTGCTTCATGTAAGAGCATTAGTAGTGGTGAGGAAAATTTCCTCTCCTCACTACTCTCTCTCTTACTTTCTCTCTCTTCCCATCCAATTTTTCCTCAACTTAATCTTTTACCTCTACAACAACCATCAAAAAAAATTTCCTCACTACTCTCTCTCTTACTTTTTCCTATACCCCACCATATTTACACATCATCTTTAATTTTTTTCCGCTCCTACTTTTATATTAATTAAGCAATTTATGAAAAATCACATTTTAAAAATATTAATGGTTTAAACAACTATCAAAGGTTTTTGTTGGAGGATAATTTCAACATATTTTTTTCACAATTTTTTGTTTACTAATTGTTACCATGAATTGAATTTATTTTTGACATCAAATTACACAACTATTAGTAGGGAAATAACAAATGCAAGTAAACAATAAATACAAAAAAATAAAGAACTATTTATTGCATAAAACATGAACTACAACATACATGTACCTTCATCAAAGTAAGTAATTCTTCAAATATTTGCGAATAAATTTCACAAAATACAAGTTCAATGAAAAATTAAACAACTCACTTATTTATATTCATCAAAATAACAACAACCAATTACTTCAAAAAAATTAAACCAACATGAACAACAATATTATAACAACAAAAAATTAAGTATTATTCAAATTAAATAATTTCATAAATTAAAAAAAATTATATTAGTTGAGAATTACCTTGAAATTGGAGGATTTAGTTGTAGGCAAATAAGAGGAAAACAAGAAGATAATTAATTTTTGTGATTTTTCAAAGTGTGTCAAAATATAGCAAAATGGATGTCTATTTATAGAGGAGGAAAAACTATGACCATTGGCAAATTTTTTTTTTGAATTTTTAATAATGTCGAAATTGTGTTTTCAAATATATAACCGTTGGAGTATTTAACTGAATTCTGATTGGTTGATAACTTGCGTCAGGCCACGTGTCGCGCTCCAATTGGCTGGCCTGACGCGCCAGCCAACAGATAAATGCAATCTTTTTTGCTTTCCACGCTGCCAAAACGACGTGTTTTGGGAGCAGCCCAGCTCAAGTACCTCACAAAACACGTCGTTTTGAAGGTACAATGAGCAAAAAAAATTACTTTTTACAGCCCCCATGTGGGGCCCACAGCACCACTGTACATACTTTTCTTTCCTCTTGCTCCGAGCGTATGATCGAGCAATCAATTTTGAGGAAACAATTCCTCTTCATTGTGGGACTAATCCTTACAACTTTTAGATAATTTAAGGCATTTGAGGAAACATTTCCTCACCACTACTCATGCTCTAACACTCAAGTTGTATCTGTCTGAATTAGATTAACCCCACATCAAAACAACAAACATTTTCCACTTAATCCATAATAATGACATAATTGTTTAAGTAAGGCTTCATAATTAATACTACGATACTATATTACAACAACATAATCACACTAATTGACATTCAAACTCATGGTTTTGTACATACAATTATGGTTGAAAAAACAGAGTTAATTACTTGATTTTGATGTCAAGCATTAAGACAAGAATARTGTTTCCAAGATTTTTATAGCATCAAGATAAAATCTTTTASAAAAGACCAGTAATTAAGCTAGCTAATTAATAATAACCTTCCCATAAGGASATACAAGCTGCTGCAAAACACAGTGCCTTGACTGCCTTCGTGGGATGGTGCAACAGAAAGCAACATTGAACTATAAAAAAGAAGTTAATGAAAGAAAAAACCAAATCAACAAAATCCAAAAACTCTAGTAAACAACTTCTAAAACACAATCAAATGAAGCTCAAATCAAGCGAAATCAAACAAAATTACAAGCTCAAATTACGAACACTTGTTTACCTCAAGATAGTAAGATCCTTGTTTTAGCTTCCTCATGCTATTCAAACTCGCAACCCCATCAACCCGCCACCTCGTTGARGYTTCTCAACCACCAAGTTCACAGTAGCAGGACAGAARAGAGAGTAGAGAGCAACCTGCACACCAGCAACACAAACAAAAAATCAGAAGCACTCTACCTGTGTAATTCGGATGCTATCCTTTTCTTTGTTCTCTTCCTATCAGAATTTAAAAGTCAAAGCCCATCCTTTACATTGGAGATTTTGTAATTTGTTCTGTAGTTGACAATTACACCCAGCACCCTGCAGAAATTTAACTACAGTAGATTATCACAAYTTGACCACTTAATCAAGTTCCATTTAACAAAATTGCCAATAAATAGTTCATTATTCACACTATATAAGCTGGAAACTTAGATCAACATAATTACTCACTCAAATGAAATTCCTAACATTTACAAGCCATTAACACACCATTTCTTTAATTAATCAAGACTAAACAAAAAAAACCCACAAATCCCAAGCAAACCAATTTCTCATATAATTGAACATGGACCAAAAAAAATATTAAAAATCATTTCGTTGCACCTGAGCGCCACGCCAAGGTAGCCAGCGAATGCTGTCAACCAGTATTGCGCATATAGATATATGAACTTCGATAAGTAGGCGAATGAAAATCAGAAACCCAGAAACTTCCCACAGAACCACCACAAAACCAAGGCCTCGCAAATCCTGCGGCAAGATCACCGCCACAAAGTCCAACCGAAACCCAACCCTTTCACAAACCTTTTTCAGCCCCATGGGTCGCGAATGCGGGCAGCTGAGTGCCGACAAGCCTACCTCGCCCTTTTCCACACCAACACACCCAATCGCGCGTCGAACCACAAACATAGCAATCACAATGGGTGCCAAAACTCATTGGCGAACGATGTGGGACCATAAGAAACGACGCGAAACAAAACTAGGGTGAAGAAGGGGAAAAAACACGAATAGGATGAAGCGAACGTGCAAGACTAAGTAGGACAGCGGCGTTGATGCGACGAAGACTAAGCATAATCACGAGGTGACGATAAGGTGTTCAAATTATGAAAACAAACAAACTAAAAAAAAATAGAAAGGGCCACAGAAACGTCAACATACTACTTCCATTGAACATAACTTCTAAGGCTCTTTCTATTGTTAGATTAGGATAAGAAGGAAAAATCATTAATAACATATAGGAAATTTGCCTAACTGCCCAGTTTTGGCAGTTTAGAAACACTACCCGATTCATTTATATGAAAAATAACTACCTTTTGTGCTAAGTTTAGAATCCTACCCACTTCATTTTCCGGCAAAAAATTATTTAGATGACGTGTGGGGCCCACCTTTTACCCTCCAAAAATCCTATTCTTTGGATCTACATGTTACCCCTTTGTTACTCCTTTACTGCTCATCTCCCTCTTCATTACTCTGTTTTCCTTCTGTCACTTCGCTTCTCTCTCCTCTCTTCAACATTTACAGCAACCACAAGCACCTACCGACAACACCTTACCACTGCCACAACAATCGCCTCACCAGTGCACCTCTGCTAACTCGACCCTCTTCCTTCTCAGCCCACACCGATTCACCTTAGTCCTCTTCGTGTGCTGAATCACCACCACACACAGTCATCATTCTGGTTCAAAAATCAGCCCAGATTTTTTTGTTCATCTATCAATTTTCAGCCCATAATTTCAGATGTCCATCTCCGCTTGATTCCCAACTCTCATTCTTCCAATTTTGGTTCCTCAAAGACCCCTTTCATTAATTACTAAAAAAATCAACCCCATTTTTTTCTCACGAATTAAAAGAATCCTTTCATCATTAATTTTTGAGCTTTATTCTTGCAAAAAAGAGGAATATGCACATGGAACATTATATAACATCACGGATTGGACTCGCATTGTTGTGGATTGATATTCACTGGAGAGGATAGACAGAATGAATGATGACATGAGGGATGAAATAGGAGCGGAAGTGAGAGCCGGAATGGAATTAACATAAGAAATAATAATTGAAGAGCAGAAGTGAGGATAGTCAGAATGAAGTATAAAGGGGAGAAAGAAATTGAATAAAAAAAAGGTGGAGATGGATTTCAACGGCCGAGGGTGGGCTAGACATTAATCAGACATAATTAATTGTATTAGGTATGGTATATATGTCATCATAGCTGGAATAAGAACATTTCTTGGAGAAAGACGTACCGGGGCCACATGTCGGTTTTCATTTTTTGCCGGAAAATAAAGTGGTAGGAGTTTTAAACCCTTTGGCCGCAAAAAAAGTGCGGAGTATTTTAATAAAGATGAAATCGGAGCTTTTGTTTCTAAACTTGGCCAAAACTGGGTCAAGTTACGGCAAATCTTTCCCTAAAATCATTACTCCCTCTGTTCTTTGATGGAAGTTTCATGACATGTTCATGGCTGTAATTGATTTGCTATAAAGTCTGGACTTGTAGGCTGTTGGACAGAAACAATTTCATTAACAAAGTAGTACAAAGCACATGGGGGCTGGTTTTTCCTGTAAACCCAACATTAAGCAGTAAGGGACGAAAAAAAGTTGGCGCCCAAATTCAAGGTGGACCACTAAATTTCCATTTTCCCCCTATACTTTTACAGTAACAGTTTTAACATTACACAGAAACACCAAATTTTGAAAGTGGAGACACAGTCAACTGTTGTCACACAATTTTCTAAAATTCCAAAATTTTCCAACTAATAATTTTCAGCATACCCAACCTTGCTATATATAAATAAAAAACTTCTTGCCCCAAACACCACTTCCACTCACAACAGCTCTGAAGACAAAAAATTGCTATCATTGCTCTGAAAAACCAGATTAAGGGCAACTTAACAAGGTACAAATCCATGATGAAGAAGCACACCAGAAGAGGCTCGACATTGAGAAGAAGCAATGTCAGACTTTTAGGCCAATGCGTGGAACGTCGAGCTTCGGAGCAACACACTTCTTACTGCAGCATAGATGGGAAACTCTGGAAAGCAAAAACAACATCATTACAAATAGAATCACTTGAGTTAAGGCCACAATATAATTGGAATTGTGTAAGAAAGTCATTCCAATATTGCTTGAAAGTATAAATGGAATACTGGTAAAGTAGAAACTTATAGAGATTTGGAGATTAGGAAAATATGTAAGCAGTACTATTCATAGGCACATGAGAAAAGGGGAGTTAGCCACATAGAACCCCCTTAAACTAGGTTTAAGAGAAGCAACAAGAGGCATAGGCTAATTATGCAATAACATATTGTACTATTCATTGAGTGTGCACCACATTTTGAAAAGATGGAAATGTTTCATATAGATGAAAGTGGTTATCATAGTAGGAAAACTTATCACATGTAGTTGCCCCTCAAAATAGGGGTCACACAAACATGCAAACACAGAAACCATCCCTAAATTAATGTTCATGTGGCAATAGCTAGTGTCAAGATGGAATTAAATGCGGCAATCAACATTTTAGCCAGGCAAGATTGGGATTGGTCATTTAGTTTCAAATTGAAATAAAGTTCAATAAACAGCTACATACACTTGGAAATAAACACAATCTCAATCATAACAAGATAGAGTTCAGAAGATGACACAAGAATGTCATCGTCAGCAACAAAACATTTGCCAAATGAAAACAAATGATTATCACAAGCTGACAACGCAAAGCAACAGGGGAAGGACATTCATTAGTTTATAACATGGATAAATGAGAGTGTAGATTCCGGATTGCAATTTCCAACACTAAACAGCCCTGGCCTAATAATTGGATTTGGTGTGTCAATCTGTCAAAGTCAGAAAAAGATGCCAAAAAAACATAGACAAAAATGATAGAAGAAGTTCACAATTTATAAAGAACACATCTGAAAAAACAATTAGCAATGTGTTGATGTTTGCATACTACATGTGTAATAGTTGGTGCAAAGAAACTGCAACTAAGTTCAGCCACATGTAAGAAAAAATAGTTGGAGGATGCATGAAACTTGCATGGCCAGTTGAGCCAAAAAGACATGGTAAGTGATGCAAATGAATTATCTTAAATGAACCGGAAACAAAAGGCAACAGTGATAGCAGATTTGAAGAAGAAATAGAAGAGAAGAACTTGAAGAGTATCAAATGTACATAGTATAAGTTGTAAAGTAAATCCTTTGTAACAAGTAGTGGTAAAGTTGTAAGAAGTAACAATTTTGGTTAACCTTTGGATGAAGTAAGTAAGATGTTAACTTTTTGTAGAAGTAACACGTGGTAAGTTGTAGTTGAATGCTTCGTCAACCATTTGTAAGTTACTTGAAGTAAGAAAATAAATTTGTCATCTAAACTTAAACCTCTCAAGAGCCTCTTGAATCACACATCACACATAAAGCACAACAATTCACCCACAAGTTACAACCTCCTAAATACTAATGACATCCATATGAATCACATAATAACACAAACTTCTAACTTACAAGCCCTATAATATCATGAGTAGTCACCTCTCATCATAAATTAATATCATCATAGAGGTTGGCAACACTGATTCAATTGCCCCCCCCCGATATCATTTCGATTACGCTTCATCACGAGGATCTGACGTCACATGTGACATACATTAAATCCAACCCGAAAATTTCAATATGATTGTTTGGATAGGAAAATGGAGAGCGATTGAATCTTTTTCATCTACTATGACTATTAGACTTAGTCTAACCGCTTTCCCGGATCAAGGAATTCACTTTTCCTAAAAGAATCCTTTTTCTTTGCGATGTTGGGATATGGTCTTTCTACAGCTCCCCTGAATCAACCATTTGTCGAGAAAAGGTAGTTTACTACTTAAAACTAGTTAGAGTAAGGAAACACTGGTGGCAGTAGAAGAGAAGATTTAGAATCCTTTGTTCTTACTCTTCTCAAATCTGRAGCCTCGCTTCGGGAGTGCTGCCCGTGCGCAAGACAATCCATTCCCTYTTCAATGTAAAAAAAGAATAAARAAATGAAAGAGWCTTACYTTCGCTTGGTCAATTTCWTTTTTAGAAAAATGGCGCCAAAAGCATATCTTTAGCGACTACATACCATACTCTTACGAGTAAGAAAATAGGAATTTCCATAAGAGTTGGGGCGATGAGCCCACTAGAGGGAAGAATAGTTCAGTTCTTTTTGCTTCCCACTTCTACATCATCCATCTCAACTATCCTATCCGCTTCTTTAAGGCCCATCCGAAAGGCTGAACTCCGGGGGGAAAAAGAGAACACAGGATTGAGAGGCGATCATTCGGGGAATGGAGTAGGCGGAATAAGAGGATAAGGATTTGATCCCAACTACACCACTAGTTTCCCTACGGCTACCCAAAAACAATTAATCCAATAACCAGAAACAATCCACAAATAATCCAATAATTCATCAAGAAACAATCCAATAAATCAGTCACAATCAATCTAAATTCTGAAACAATCCAAAAAATAATCCAGAAACCATAAAAAAATCATCCAAAAATAATCAAACTTAACATCCTGAAATACAAGTAACCCAGAAAGTTTCGCAATTTCCAGAATATTTTGAACCAAATAATGTTCGATGCAACCTGCAAATTCATCTTAAAACGAATGTATTTTCGAGCCCAGAAATATCCACGAAAAATTAAACCCACCAGATTATTGAAATTTTCAGAATTTATTTGATATAAAATGTTCGATAAAACTGCATTAATACGACAATCTGCAATAATTCATTCCAACAAATAAACTTGCAATTTGAGCAGAAATTCAAAATTAACCAGAAACAGAAACAACAAGAAATCAAAATCGAAACATTCGAAAAATTACACACACCAAAGAAGAAAAGTTTAATTACAGCCTCAACCATGACGCAATGCATTCCTTTATCTCATCAATAACCATCGAACTACATCCACATCTTTTCTAACAGTACTCATAGCATCATACATGCGAGCAATAGGGCGTTCTCCTTTTGTTCTCTCATACAGGTCTACGATCCCTTCTCCTTCATTTTGCTTTCGTTCCATACTTGGATTTGCCATCATCAATACCTCATACAAATCAGTCACTTCAAATGATCGAAATCATAACGCACAAACGAAGAGAGCCCAATCGAGATTTGAAGGGTTTCTTTTGCAATTAAAAATAAGAGGAGATATTTAAAGCAAAAAAAATACTGAAATTCTATTGTGGCAATTGTAGTTTCAACGAAATACCGTAGTGGCAACTTAAAATCATATTACATCAACTGGTCCTCTGTGTTTTTAACAATTACACATAATGGCTATTTCACAATAGACGTGCGTAATAGAATCCTTAACCCAGAATTATTAACCTAAACTTATGAAAAAACTGACTAACAAACCATAGCTAATTAATTCAAAGTATTTGATAATATCGATTTATTCCTACTCACTTTCCTTTTACTGCTTCATCTTGAGCAACCCTAAAAGACACCATCCAATTTTTCAATTCGATTTGACTTCTATTCTCAAAGATGTGACTGAAGCAAGATTGATGTATTGTGATTGTTTTTTCAAAAACATGAGGAAGTTTGTGGTATTTTTAAGTTATTGTTGAAATACTTTGTAGTACGTACGTAGTGACCAATTAGTCAATATTATTTTGCTATAACTCGTATAATGCGAAGGTTTAATCAATGAAATGAGATCCAGAAAATATTATCGTGTTTTTGGCTTACTTTAATTTGGCAATTGTCTATGTGTTTAATGTATCTCGGGGAATTCAGGAACTACATATTCTGAAGGGTGCACTTCAATTCTGTGCGAAATAACATGCTCATTCTCCTCTATGTGCACATTTCAATTTCATTGCAGAAAACTGTTGCATGTCTTTCATATGGTGGCAACTTTTGATACGCAAACAAGGGAAATCAATACCCCACCGTATTTTAATGAGCATATTTGTACTATTGAACATAGCCAAAAGAGAACGAAGATCAATTCCAAGTCCATGATTGAGGAATTTGAACTGTTGACTGAAGGTACAAATAAATAAGGATTAAGAATTATTAATTTAGTTAAACTAGGTTAGGTTAGAATTCATTGCTTTAGTTAATAATCTAGTTTTATGGACTATAAGTCCATGGAATTAAAAAAAAGGCCACTATGTAAATCATAAAAACACCAAGGCCACGGCGTGTGAATATCATAAAGCTTAATTTCATCGTGTTAATCGTGAAACCCCAAATCATCGCGACCATATATAGGATATTTCCCACAAAATAATATATATATTATTATATATATATCATTATGTGTAATTGATGTTTATACAGATCAAGTACTCTATATAATAATAGTAGTATCTAGTATTATGAAGTCCATAAGAAGATTATCGTTAATACACTTATAGATAGTATATTATTTTGAGACTGGTTTTCTTATCTAAATATCTAATTGTTTTCTAAAACACATATCAATTGTGTGGTCGATTAATGAGTGGGTATGTATAGTTGAAAGAGTAAGACAATAGTTAATTTATTGTATTAATGTAGTCTTGGCTTAGGCTAACCCAAAATTCAGAAAACTATTTGTATGCAACTTGGGTTAGTCCTATGTTGATGTTTATAATGAATATCTAAAACTTTTTAAAATATAGAAGAATAAGCTATACTGAGACTTTAATAACGTAAGTGAGGGATATGTATATGATCCTATGGATTCTGTGTAATATTCAAGATGTGATGATTACTTATCATATGAATGTTTCTCTATGATGATAATACTATTCGGAAGTAAATATTATTTTTCGACCGTCAACGCTATCTTATCTATCTATCCGACACAATAATATATAATGAAAAAGTTATTGGTTCATGGACTGTAACTTAGTCCATAACATCAATGGCTCTCATTATCATCTATCAGATGTTCCGCTATACATTCACACCATTAAATTGCCAAATTGCTATCCGAAATTTTTCATTTCCCAGTTGACCCCTGTTCCACGAATGCTTTTCACCTTTGTAGCTCCTCCATCACTAGCTCCTCCACAATCATGGACTTTTCACCTTCCTGCTCGACATTGTTTTGCCGCAAATCAAATCTCTGTACGGTTCCCCCTCAATTACAGCCCCGCACGTTGGTCCCTCTACTTGGTCCCGACGTTCTCTGGCCACTCGTGCAAGTTGGAAGAGTGTTGGTCCACATCACGTGCCTGGCATCAACCCATGGGTCCGAAAAGGACCTCTCAGCCTCAGTTGCACTTTGGCACATGATCGTTTTATTAAAGTGATGTGATTTTGTAATCAAGTTTAATAATCAATTGTTGTATTGTTGATGTTTGATTCGAGCAATGTTCAATCAACTTGCGTATCTGGAAGATGTTTAATCAATCAGTGTTTTGTCATTGGAAAGAATTGAGTTAAAATTGATCGGACGTCATATAGCAAGTCGAATTAAAAATTGACAATTGAGGTTATGTTTAATTGAACTTGACATGATTGCATTGTTTAACTCGAATTATAGAATCTGGATCGATGTTACCTTCTTGTGCTAATTTTTCTGCTGGTCCATGATAAGCCTGCAGTTGATATTGTCCTGCAACAAGTGAGGTTGGTTATACTTCATTAGTAAGATTTGCTAAGTTGATAATTCGTTGAATTTATTGATTGATCAAATTTTTACTCTTGCATATTTGCCCTCTTTGATTTCTATATAATCTCTTTAAATGTATAATTAGTAATTTACCGCTATCAATGGCTTAAATGAACTAATATGGTGTTGTTTATTTTTCCCTATTTGAATGAAATTTTGCATACAAACTTATCCAATGAATATATGGTAAGTTAAATCTTTTATATCTCCAATCGACTATGCAAGGCCGGGGATAAATTGATTAGCCTCATATATATTTGTGATTTTCGAGAATCTCAATTTGCACAATATCAATTTAAATTATTTGTAATCAGATGATAAATTGGCTGTTTTCCCCCTTTCTTTCTAACTGTCCAACCAGCTTGCAAGAACATCCACATAGCACAGTACAGTCACACGTTACGTCTAAAGACTACATATGTCATCCTGATCAGCATCCTATCAAACTGCCAGTAATCAGACAACAACGACAGACGACGATTCCCAACCCATCAACCATTTCATACTTCACATAGGGACGTTTTTTTCTCTCGTTCTTTTCTTGGTTATTGTAAGTGGATATTAGTGTGATAAAATACTCTTACTGCATACCAGTCTGTTTATTCAGGTGTCCCACATTGGAATAAGAGCACTCAGCATGCACAACTACTAAATCGGACCGAAAAACTTGAGTGTACAACGTGGCCAATCCATCATTGTATATACTTCTCTACAAGTAACCAATCCAGTCAAATTTTGTTTTAAGCAACTTTTTTTTATTGTCCTTCTGTTGGATAGATTTAGGAGATGTGTACGGCATATTACCAATTGAAGCAGCAGCTCATAGCGCTGTAAATTAAGCCTGTTGAAGATTTTCATTGAATTTGGGAAATTGTGTGATGATAAGCCGTTTCAACAAAATTTTTTACTAAATTGTTGCATGCAATTGAACTTTAATCTTCATCAAACAACGCAGCTGACAAACGTTCCGTTTCCCAACGAACCCTATATGCGTTGGAGGTTATTGAGTTTCATGAAGGTTTCATATATTCTTTGTTGTCTCCGTATCTCAGCATCATATATCGTCCAATAGGTATCAGTCACTTTGACCAGATTCGTGTCTACCCGAGCAATACATAGCAGAAGTCAGCGTCTACGTTGGTACTTCTCTTTATCACTCCTAATTCATTTAATGTCTTGGTTGTTTGTTGCGAAGAATATACAATTTTGAAGGAGCTTGGAGATGAACTTGTGAATTAATTTATATGGCTGGTCAATAAGCAGGATCATTGAGCAGCATTTGAACATTCTTGAAAGTAACTCTCTAGTACCATTTGAGGTCCTATATTATATCTGATGAGCGGTCTACATCTCTCCTTTTGTTGCACAAGCAAGATTCAGTTCTTATTTTGTTTTTCTTCATGTGGAAGATTTAACTCCTTGATTTGACATGCCTCTTTTCGACTGAAAACACTTCCAGAGCTACTTGTATCTTACTTGCCTGAAGTAGATATAGATGATATTAGAATGAATTTATACTGGCCATTTGCCTCCATCATTTATGGGCTAAACGATCTCGAGGTACGAAGTTATGATATCCATCACTTTTTCTCGTTATCTAGCAATTTATTCAATAGTTCTTAATACCAAGAAATCTGTTAACTTCCTCTTTGAGCAAACGATTTCATCCCTTCTTTAACGGCCAACCTACTGTTGAGCTACACTAATGCAAACATGCAGCATTAATCAATGGACCAATCACAATAAATCAGCACAACGAAGGTTAACCAGTCCGAGTCAATTCTTCATATAATTCGATTTATACACATCAACTCCCGATGTCAAGTTCCAATGCAACAACAATACCACACCTCACATTCGGATCAATCTTTTTTCAATTCGACTGCATGCGCTCCCCGATTCGAATTGTGTTTAAAACATCCTAACGTAATGTTCTTCTACATTGGGCTTCACATGCACGCTAAAGTGTTCAAGGATTCACTCAAGAGACTATCTCAATAAGCCTATATATTTCGACTAATACTCGCCTAAACGCGTTTGTAAAGCCGATAATGTACACATATCAGTGTCTTCTATTATTTCTACATTTTGAGTAATCCTCAATTAAATAAAAAATCAATATATTGCTCCTCACCAGTCTTCATCTTTCTGATAATTCCTTAACGTTTTGATACGACTAGCAACATATTTGAAACGTAAATAAAATTTTCTAATTCTTCTATATGAGTGTAGTCATAACTAAGTATTTCTGGTGTCAAATATGACCTTTAGCCACCTTACAGTTACTGTTATGGCTTAGTCCATCTTGAAGTATCTGATAACGGTACTGCTGTCACAACACCACCTAACAACCTGCATCAACAATTTAGTGCGTGTTGACTAGGACACGATCCAACGCTAAGAGTAGGCACTGATGATGCGACCGGCATAGGCCCGAGCAAAATACGATGGCATACTACCCTAGCCTTTACGGCTTGATCGGGCTCTGCACCGAATCTCTCCTGACCTGTCAGATAGCTCGCGGAGCTCCATAGCGCCTATATCAATTGCTCACAGAGCGCACATGATAGTATATCGTCTCGACTAGCATATCTCCCCTCCACCATTCGTCCTTGCGCCTATATCAGTGTCTTGGGTTTCTTCTCAATTTGAAGAATGCGATTAAATGCGTTTGCCATACTTGTGAACGTATTGCCCTATATAACTATAAGCCGGGA
>SNQN01005652.1:0-20995 GCA_008642245.1 Bassia scoparia | reverse complement strand
TCTGCTGCTGAGATGTCAGCATGTTTCTTAGGCGAGATACTACTATTAAATCTAAGCTGCTGATTAAGTTTGACTTGAACATAGTATGATCTTAATTAACAGAAAATGTTTATGCCTTTTAATCATATACTCAGACAAGGGGTTGTGTAGTTATGCGTTTATTTGTTCAGGGGATTGAATRATAAAACTTCGGTTCTAGAATTTGGGTTTTAACTTCTTATATTTGGTGACAATACGACCGCAGTAAGTTCATTGCTTGTTTTGTTTGGCCAATTTTTGCAAGTAGACTTTATTTTAGTCATACTCCTAATTAGTGCTATTTGCCTATATTAGTAATAACCTGTCAGTGTTGTGTTTTTATTAAAGTTTTTGCATAACATTGACTTGTTTATACCTCTTGCATAATATCAGCTTTGATTATACGTCACCTTGAATTTATTCTTGTTACTCTTATTTGGACCTAAGATTATTATTTAAGTTTTCCCTATTATATCTTATAATTGCAAGCCTCCCTAGCTATGAGCTTTTATTTTCTAAACTCAAATGATATGGCCGCAATTCTTGATTTGTTTATGTTCTAATAAGATTACTCATAATTTTTGCAAGTATTACTCTAGTATGAGATATTTGATTTAAGAATAATAAAAACCTGAATTATGCATGCTATAAACAAGTTCAKAGATTTTTGAGTGATGWTTATCTATAATTTGCTCTTATGCTATTGTGTTAATGAAAATCTGAAGTAAGCAGGTAGTTTATCCACTTTATACAGCATGAATTTGAAAATTAGCTTGTTGATATTTTGCATACTAGCTGATTTCCTTGGTTGCTTGATGMKAAAATATTGTTGAGAATACAATATACCTACTRCCGAGTTATAACATGTACTATGATCAGAAATTGTTTACTAACTAACATTTATGCATTGAAAATTTTAGCTTGTCTTGCACAGATTGGAGCGRAAAATTTTGAGACACTATTWGATGAGATGGTTAATGATATAGGCCTAGAGCAATTGTTCGTAAATGCCTTGAATGAGCTTACATTGCAGGACTGAAAAGAGGAGAATAATGTCGAGCCGACGACTTAAACCAAAGGCGCTGCTTGGGTGGCAATCCAAGATTAATTTCATTGCTTTATTTACTGTTTTTATTTAGTTAGTTTCTTTTAATTATTAGTTGTGTTTTATTTTAGGTTAGCTTAATGACAATGATTAGCATTTTTACCCTGTGGCTGTTTGTGCTAAAACATGCTATATTAACAGGTACTATTGTTTCACAAAGTATTCTTTGATGATCAGTACAATTCAGACTTGGAAGAGTTCGGACAGCAGGATTTCAGCAGTATTGTTGCAGTTCTTTCGGTCCATTCAGACATGAACAGTCGTAAGGACGCTATAGCATGCATATAACCAGCTAAGTCACCACTTCTTTTTATTCTTTCTTTCTTTCCATTGCTGACAATGTAAATTATAAGTGTGGGGGAGAGGAAAGTTGGTGATATTTGGTTAAATAGTTGTTAATCTTGTTATTTGTTATGATGGGTTGTTTGGTGATATTGTTATGGATATATTGGTTGAATGAGATTACAGTTTAAATTTTGGCAAATAATTGCCGGTTATTTCCATTTATGGGGAGATGTTGCCCAAATTTTTTCAAAAAATATGAGCTAATGATATAATATTTGCTTATTGGGGTAATATTTAGTTTCATTCGCCTCTAGGCATACTAATTAGATAAGAGTTGTTTAGATAATAGGCTAATTAGATTATAGTATTAAACATTGGTTTGAAATTAATACTAACAAAATATGTTTTGAAGTTGTGAATGTGATGGATTTAACTCTTGCGATTCACATTTATTGAACCTTAATAATGATTTCTTATAATGATCTAAGCACACTATCTTCATTGCTAGATGCGGGTATGGAGGAAAGTTCTATTCTCTTAATATAAGATTATATACTTTTTTCTTGGTGACTTTTCACTGCTCTTCGGATAGGAAATTACTAGATTTTGTAATGGAATGAAAAATGTTCATGAAAGAAAATTATTTGTCTTTAATAATTTATTCTATGGCATAAAAAGTGAGAGTATCTGTACCTAAAAACCGAGAGAAAAAAAAGTCCAAAGAAGGCAATTAAAAAGCCGAAAAACACAATATAGCGAAGTAATTCGAGTATCCTTTTGAAGACCAATGGTGGAAATTGATGAATGTATATGAAAGGGAGATCCTTGTGGCGGGTTACTAAGTGCTATGTATTGGGAAAGTGGGGGATCAACTGAAACAATATCAAAGTCCAACTGAAGTGCCTCGTATTCGAATGTCAATAACTGCCATGTGCACTAAGATTGATATGAAGATCAAATATAATTTATAAGTGTTGCTTGAGAATAAAAGTTCAATAGCGTTCATGGCTTTGCTAACTTCACAAAATATTTTTTAGATTAATTAAAACCTTCCTTTTTCTTTTAAAAAATAAAATTGTTTTAGCCATTCTTTGAGCTCTCAATGTATTGGGTTTCATATTTGAGGAATGGTGGTGTGAGTATATAGTCTAGTCTATATATAAGTGATATTTTCATTGTCATTAATTTTTAAGGCTTTGGTTGCCAATCTGAAAACCTCACGAGACTGATACTCGTCCACTAGGGGTAACTTAGGGGTTTAACGGTATCTAGTTGCCACATGCCTAAGTGCAATCGTGATTCCTACCGAAAGTGGTTAGGTTTATTGATATTTTATAGGTTACTTTTATTAGTTTGGCTCGACCGGGCAATCAAAAGGCTAAGTGTAGGGGAATTTGATGAAGTGCATAATATTACGATATTTTTTAGTCCCTAATATTAGTCTTATAATCACCTGGTTATATTAGTTATTTTATTAAATTTAGTTCTCTTAATAATTTTAGATCTTATTTTAGTCATTATATATAATTATATTAGTACTTCATAAAAATTGAAACTTAATGGTGTGTTTAGTGTTTTTGGTAGGAGAATAGACCAGAAGAATAATTGAGCCTAGTCTTATCAATATTGAAGGAAGCCATGAGCCAACCAAGGTCACGTGAATCATGCAAAAGAGGAAGGAAGCAAAAAGAAGAAAAAGAAAAATTGTGAAACGTAATATATAGAAAAAAAGAAGCTAAGATAAACATCAGGAATGAAAGTTACGAGGGGATGAATCTACTCTATAGGCATTCAAGCAAGCTTAAGCGAAATTTCCGTAACTGCTATCTAATTTTGCATGGTATTTGAAACTGATCAACGAGATTGATACAGCTGGCCACTTTCATATATATATATATATATAAATATAATATATATATATATAATATTTATATATATATATATATATATATATACCCTCACTCGGCACCCACACATTTCTTTCCAGAAAACACACAATCAATGCAATTGGAGAAGCTAGAGAGTTTAGGGTTTGAATCGGTTTTCGATTGGAACATGGAAGAGGAGACAACGCATTGAAGGGGACAGTTCGACTCGCACATCTACACGCTCAACGAGGACAACATCGAATCGCAGGATCGACGCTCGCGCTACGTTCTTCGAGCTGTTCTTGAGTACAAAATTCATAGTTCTTATTCAATTGTTTTAGTTTTAATTCCTTGTTAAATTCCTTTACTATTATAATTAACTTATTTTGATTCGATTATAGTACCTAATTTCTGGTTTGGATTGTTACATTTTACTTGAGTTATTTTTTAATTTAATTAATATATGATATTGCTTATGCTTAAATTATACAATTGCAATTAATTATATGATTGATTGTTATCTTTCATTGAGGTATGATTGTAGATGTTTGCTATTATAATATTTGCTGCGTAGCGATAATAAAGTAGTTTTAATGAAGTCTGCGATTATGTCTAGTGAAGTAGATAAGTATGTCATAGTATTATCCTAAATTTATGTGATTAGATTTAATTAGGACTAATGAGTCTCCTAGTTTATAATGCTGTCATATTCTAAATTTACATGAAGTTGCGATCATACTGTGTGCAAGGTATAGAAGATGGGAGTCTTTGTTATCCTTAGACTCACATTAGTACTAGTATTATATATTGGTAATCCTCACAGGTCACACCTCACACATTACTCCGCTAATTATTTGAATTAAAGTATGAGGTATATCTAGGCAATCTCTGTCAGGTGTTGTCGCTTGTAAATAGTAATTTAACAAGTAGTTTTAATATAAGTATTAATCACAATTTGTCTTAAACACGCACTCACACTCATATATATGTGAATAGTTGTAAATATTGTATGTATATATACTGTATTATACTTAACTTTTTTTTTGAGAAAATGTAAGAAAATTTTTTAATAACAGAGCAGCAAACTTTACAAAAACAACCTCCAAGAGGACAATCAAAGTGTGAATAGATAGACGCGCTCTCAAATCAATCAAGCAATCAACCAAAAAACCTGACTATTCACTTAGGTCTAGCAGGGAAAAGAACACGACTCTTAACATCACAAGCCTTCTATTAAACGAACCCTAACAGGGGCATGCAGACAACCTTGGGCCAAAGCACCTGGTTCTTTGCATGATGCAGTAAATCAACATTTAGGAAGCCAACACGAAGTTTTCTTTGCACTCTCCCTTTAGAGCCTCAACACATCCAGCTAGCAAGTGATGAAGCTTACTAAGCTTAACCTTAAGCTGCCAAACTCCAGGCATTCCGAGAGTAAGGACACTAAAAAAAGAGAATGAGAACAGACTCATCATACTGATCACACAAACAAGCATTTAGAAATCTTGAGTAAAACCAAGTTGTTCCTAAGCCTGTCTCTTGTTGTCAAACCTTCCTTACTTTAGTTTGGAATTTGGGATCGACTCTTTCTTGCCCTTTTTACTACTTGTTAATATTTTCAAGGACTAAGATAGGTTTATAAATGATGTATTTAATACGATTAACGACTCATATCATCAAGTTATAATAGTTGAATTGCCCTGATAACTAACGGGCGTTAAAATTCTGTTAGTTTATCATTAATTCCTTCCTCCTTCTCTCCCATCCATTTTCTCTTATCCATTCTTCTCTTTTCTCTACTTTGTTGGTGCTTCTTTATCCTTAACAACAATTRCAAATTAACCATCAACAAAAACAACAACAAATTTGAATTTGAACAGCAACAACAAAATAATTCGAACAAATTCAAATTTGAACACCTAACAACAACAATTTGAATCTGGTTCACCACAAAAAAAGCTYGTATAGCAACAGAAATTTAGRGACGGATTTAAAATTGTTCCTAAATTAGGGATGAAATTTCTAATCCGTTCCTAACTAGGGATAGATTGTTAAATTTGTCCCTAAGTTAGGGATGCATTTACAACCCGTCCCTAACCCAATTTGTTCCTTAAAACAACGATTCTTTCTCAAGTTGTTTGAAGTTAGATTCAACTACTTTCTGATACCTTTTTTGGATGTATGACCACTCGCATTGAATGCAGAAATGTCGATTGACGAGTAAAACAACTTAGAATTGCCGTAGTAACTCGTGAGAAGCAATTTTTTGTGGACGTAAGTATTTAATCAAAGTTTGTAGTGACATAACTTGAAGCTTGTTTGTTGAAATCGGGCTATTTTTTTATACATGTTAATTTTCATAGGAGCATCCAACACGCGTAGATGGATTGGTCGTCGGCCCTATGGTTTACAAGATACGGGTTTTTTGTCTGTAACTTATTCTACGGGTACTGAATGGAGGTCCATATTGTATCAAACTGACCGGAATTTCAAGGTGCACCCCATGGCCAAATGAAAAGTCTAAAAGGCCTCTAGATGGTCCATAGTTGTAAAAATTGAAGGATAGGTCGAAAAATTTGACGAAAATAGAAACATTTGGAGGAAGTATGTTCAATATGTTCAATAGGAGAAAGCATATTCAATAGGAGGAAGTATGTTCAATATGTTTACTATATATGTTCAATATTAGGAAGTATGTTTAATAGGAAGAAGTATGTTTTATATGCTCAATAATGTTCTGATTGCAAATTCTTGTACACTAGCTTTACAACCAATTTCTCCCACTCGCCCATTAGCTTCCTYAACTTAGAAGTTGTGTTCTTTTTTCCGCATAAATTTAATTTGTTAAATTATCATTGGTAGCCCTCTATTTTTGGTTTATTTCGTTAGTAGTCTTGAGTTTTTAAAAATATATAAAAAGCCCCCCATCTTTGCACATACCATAAATATAAACCATTTTACCTTTAAAATGTATACTGAATGTAGCTATCTATACTTATAAAAAAATTTAAAAAACTAAATCAAATTCCTAATCTTAGTTCAAATCTAATTTTATACTCATCTATCTCTTCCTCGAAGCCCCTCTCTCCCCTTCATCCATCCGCACTCTCCCTCTTCTCACGACCTACCACAACCTCGTTAGGACCCACGACACAACCTACTTTATGCTTGGCCGCACCATCACTTGACTTTATCACACCTGGGAATCAGACATTAACTTCAATCCTTCTTTGCCAAGTGGCTTTTTACATCTGGCATACAGCCGAGTAACCTCATACCTAGCTTCTGATTAGAGCGTTAAACCTTGCACCGTCCATTAAACATATTCAAAGTGTCTCCTCTTGGGAGCACTTGAAAAAAGATCACCCACCCCACACCGATTTCTGACGTTTTCGATTGAGATGTCTTGTCAATCCAAAAAAAATGAGTAGGATCTCCTTTTAAGTTTCGTTTCAGGCTCAAAGTCTACTATGTTGAACCATTAATTCTCATTGTTGCACCATTCTCAATATACAACGAAGCTAAAGCTTCAACTTGTCAAGGGTTGATGGATTTATTTGTTGTAAACCACAATAAACTTGTGCATTTGACACTATCAAGTCAAAAGATCATTGCTGCCAATCCATGCTTAGTCCAGCAATTTCTCTTAAGTGGCGCATCAGCGGCATTTCAGCTCCTTCTAGCTGTACCATGATTCACAAATACACCAGAAGTTGTGATGCTTCTTCTTACATCACCTAATCAAAACCTAACAACAGCCCATCTCAGAAATAAGAAAATCATTAATAGAGTTTCTCCCTCATTGAACTTAAGCTAAACCATTGAGGATGAAATGTTCTTTGAGGTTTCCAAAAGTTGTCCTTCTCTCAATCCACTAAATAAGCACTCTTCTAGAACTTGAAGGAATATTTGAATTATAACACCCGATTTGAAAAGAAATCATTGCCAAACATGCTACGCAATACGTTCATCTTTAACCTTCTTCACTTTCTTGAGGTATCTTGCATGTCAAAAACACCTTTTAACCTTGTCAAATTGTTTTCAATGCCTCTTGTTTCATCAAGATAAAGAAAACCAAGAAACTTGCTAAAGGTCCACTCCACAATCCCACCTTTTTTTGGATTGATTTCATCTGAAAAGCCTTCTCCAGTGTCTCAAGTCTCACTTAATCCTTACATGTTTATCCTCACCTCCTCCTCTGGCTACCATTATTATTTCATGCCTCCATCAATGTATCAGGCTTCTATTCTACCTCCAAGCTGCTTTGCCGAAGATGATTTACACATCTTGAACGGTCTCTCAGATTCCTCGAACGCGCCGGAATACATTACCCTAATGTATATCATACAATTCACCTCCATTCTCATCATGACAATGTTTGACTTGTCCTCGGTCTTCCTCCTTGACCATGATTTTCTTCAAGCAATCTAAAATACAGGCATTAGTAACCAAATCTCATTACAGCTTCATGCTCTCCTGCAGTACCTCTACCAAATCTATAATTTTTGAAAAGTCGGGAAGCCTATCTTTTCGTAACAACTTTTGTTGACATTGTGTCCAAGCCACATACATTTCTTACGTTCGTATCTGGTTTCGGAACTACGCACCATAGCCACATTAGCACCAATTGTATTGCCCAATTGTACGACCATAACCTCAGTCATAACAAGCCCTATATTATTCATCATTCCGCTTGCTTCGCACTATAGCGCATAAGCCAACCCATTTCCTCTCACTAAGCATAATAACACCTTCGTACTACATCTAACAACTTCTCAACTTGGTTTACCCAGTACGACGTCCTAGGTCCATAGCATCAACCAACTTTAATATGACCTCTAGGTGCAGTTCATAAAATGGTTGACAGAGCACCCCGGTTCTAATCAAACTTTATGAACTCTTGTCTTCTTTACTTCCCAATCTTCGTGCGATATCCTCCTATTAAATGTGAGTGACCACTACTTATTTGGAGCTATTGTGAGGAAGCCAGGATAATGTACTAATCCTTACTGACATGATTGTCAGTTTCTAAGCCAACCTTTACACAATTAACAAATATTCTTCCGACTTTTTTCGTATTGATACAGCTTGAAAAGTCTATTTACACAAATGAAAGTACAATACTATGCGTGATCGAGCAGACAGATACAGAGCGACCATTGCGCATGTACGACATTTTCTGAGTACATTCGGATCTGCGATATGACGAAAGCGAAAGAGAGTGTCATTAATAAGGGAATGCTTCCCACCGATACAACAGTCTCCCTAATAATACGGCCAGAGTAACAAGCAGTCATCTTAGATTTTCCTGTCCGAATCAGCAATAGTTGAGGCAAAAGCTATGAGATTTCAAAAATATGAAACAGCACCGCCACAAGAAACCGTACAGCTTTGAATAACTTCTACCCACAATCTCATCCTTCGGAGCATATAAATAGACGTCAGCCGGATCAGAGATACAACAAACAAAATACCCAATTAACCATCAGCTTCTTCTTTTTCCGCCATTTAACTTTCTCCTTAACACCACTTGTTAGTAGCCAAAGTATAGTTGAGCATAATGTAAATATTCATCCCTCAAGTGTATTAGTAGTTTTTGCTCATTTCATTCAATTTTCGTAACATGAGTAAATCTTCCTTCCGCTTACTACATTGTAGTCTAATACCCCTACCACTTATATTATTGATGTTTCATTTCTATTCATCTTTATTTGTTTTACACTTCAGCCTACTTCCAACAACAACATCTTTCCTTATGCATTACATTACTCTTGAGTTAATCTGCTATCTTAGGAGACATTTTACCGCTACGAGTAATATATATAATTCATAACCAGAGCGAAGCCTACCAAACTAAAAAATAATATTGCCCCCGGTGACTTGTTGTAAATGAAAATCACCTCAACATCAACCCAAAAACTTATCAATGCTACACTTGTTTTCCTTTCCAATTCGAAGTGGCAAGAATACCCTACAAACTAGATGAATGACTCCTCCCCCAAAGCTAATGATAGGATTGTGACAAGGGACAAGGTCACCACTGGTGTACTTGAGCTTCTGAAGGCATTAAGCTAATGATGTTGGAGGAGCTCCCTATGTCAATGAGTATTATGCGGACCCTCTTGTCCGCGACCTTCATCTTTAATATGAGAGGATTATCATGAGGGGTGTTTATCTCCCYACGGTCCATTTTACAAATAAACACATAGGAGAACTCATCGCTAGCTTCTTTGTCAAGGGTCATGACTTACTGAAGGTTTCGCACATAATTAGTCCTTTTGGCCTTTGGCGGTTGGACCACCAGCAGCAAACCCTCCTGAAATCATGTAGACAATTCCGGAATCAAAGTGYTTAGTTGGTGGGGCATTATCATTGGTTGATTTCTTCTTCAGAAACTTCTAGATCATATTCTTCTTTACCTTGCCTTGGAATGCTAAGAGATTTAACATTCTTTGCAAGGTGAAGCAATCGTCYGTCACATGGCCAATATCTTTGTGATACTTGCAATACTTAGACTTGTCTTTGGATTCAATTTTAGTTCCGATAGGTGGAGGGTCTTCGATATGTATGTCTTTGCTGACCTTCTTGTAGACTTGGAAGGGATCCTTGGTGTACTTAACCTTTGGGTTTTAGTTGAACTTTCTCTTCTTTCGACCCTTCCCCTTTTTCTTAGTCTCTTTCTCCTCAATGTTCCAAGTCCCCGATCGCTTTTGTTCTCCTCCACCATTCCTATGGCTTTGGTTGTGTTGAGACTTGGAGGCGGATGGTACCTCTCTTTCCCTTGCTCTCGGAACAGAGTATATCTCGATCTTCTGCATGCATGAAAAATTATGCTTCTCGGAGAAGTTCATTTAAGTCTTGACAATTCTTTCGAATCATGTCAAACTTGAAAGCACTATTCTCACTCAAACCTATATAGAAGTTACCTAGGATCACTTGGTCTGTCAAGCTTTGGATTTGCATGGTTTCATTGCAAAATTGCTTGACATAGTTTCGCAAGCTCTCATTGCATTGAAATTGGATCTTTCTTTGGTGGATGCTTCTCTTCTTCCCTTGACTATTTGCCATGAAATGATGAGTAAAGACAATAGAGAATTCAGAGAAGTTAAGGATAGAACCTAATGGATGACCGCTAAACCATCTTTGTGTCATCCCTTTAAGGGTAACGGTGAATTATTTGCACCATGTAGCATCATCAGCTTGAGTGGTTAGCATGAGATGCTTGTCCACGGCCAATTGATAATCGTATGCTTCTATTGAAGGGAACTTGACCTTCTGAGCTTAAGGGGCCAACATGATAACCTCATAAAAGGGAGTTCTATTGGTAAGGAAGAGTGCTTGCAATCTACCCCCACACCCATGGGATGGATGTCCATCACTCTCGGTTCAATAAAGCCGCACTTCAGTGATGCTCTCATTTGGTGGGATCGGACCTTTGGTTCATGATATGTGACTAAACAACATGATGTCTCGACGAGCTATTGGAACGGACACCGTGTTGCGATAGATCGCATGGTAGGATTCGAGCACACTGGAGTTGGCCATGTGAGAGAGTTCTCACTCTCTTGAGTAGCTTTTTAAGCTTCTTAGTTTCTTCCTTTCAAGGATCCTGCTGACATCCTTAAATTCTACTAGTTTCTTATCTGTTGGATGATCGTTCGAACATCTACGGAGGAAGCTTCATAATCTAGCTTCTTCCTCTCGATGAGTGTTCGAACTTCCTCCGTCTCATTAATTTTTTTGAGAACATCTCATCATCATCATCATCATCACTTTCAAAGCGATATGGTCCTTAGTTGAATGTACTCTTAGGGGCAATAGTTAGAGTTTAGGATGATGTGATACTTCCTAACCTGTGTCGTTTCCCTTTCAATGGGATTGTTTGAGTAGAGACATGCTTGCCTTTGTCTTTGGAGTGGGGATCTTTGCATTGGTGGTCTTTAGTTTTGGTGCTATGGGGTAGGGATATCAAGGACATGAGTCTTAGCGTTTCCTCCCAATAGTCACCTTGCTTTTACCGACCTGCTGAGCTTTCAAGTGAGCGTTTTCTTCCTTCAATGCCTTGAGTTTGGCATTCTCTTCCTCAAGAGCTTATAATTGATCCAAAAGATCCTCACGCCCCTTAGCAATTTCTGACTTGATGACATCGTGACTTACATAGCGATTATCCACTCCAGATAAGGTATTCAATCCTTCATTTGTGTTCAAGGTCTCATCTCCTTGATAAGATGAAGTTGTTGGGTTGTTCTCTCTGTGAGCATTTGAATCTCTCCATTTCTAAGGATGGAGGAGTGTTCCCGCTGTTGAGTATGGTCATCTCCTGAAGCCATTCTGATTGCCTCCACACAAAAGGCGCAAAATGTTGTATTAAGTGTTATTGAACTATGCCGCAATATTCCTTTGAGTTGTAGGGTTGAGAAGAAGGGTGGAGGCTTCCCGTCAATGCTACTGGGAGAGCTACCTTAGCTTGATGGAACGTTGCATTGAACTTTATCACTTCTCCGTGTGACAGTCCTTAGCACTTTGTTTTGTCCTATCACTTAGCCACTGCAAAAAGGAGAATAATCCTTTCCGAATATTCCCCTTCGATGCTTAAGTAAGTACGAGTGTGGATGTATGTTATAAGTTTCAAAGAGAGAAGTAGTGAGATAAGTTCTCTAGTTGAGCATGAATTGCAAGAGAGTAAATGTGAGATTGTGTGTAATAAATGAGATTCTTTAGGGTATTTAGTGCTTTGCCTTGTCCTTTGGTGAGGTTGACATGTGGCTATGGGCCCCTTGCACCCTAGGATCGTTTAATACAATCTAGTGCTGAACGTGCATGTAGGGGGCAATGCTACATCAGTTAAAATTGATGGAAACGTAACAAATTTTAATGTCCGTTTGTCATAAGGCATGTCAGCTATTATACTCTAATCTCGAGGTACTTTGAGGCAATTATATACTCAACGGTATATGATTTATTAGGCTAACCTTAGGGATATATACATATACATATAGAACTCAACTAAGTAATATGTTGGCAAGATGCAAGTGTACTATTTACATATATATAACTATCATGGAGATATAGTTGATTGTTGCAAAGTAAAATCAATGTAATTAGTTTGTTCAGTTCTATATGTATTGTATATTTAATAATTATATTTACAAAACATAATACTATTAAAAAATTTCACTAAGGAAAAAGGCAAAAACTCAGGTATTGTTTTGCTGAAATTAGAAGTCATTTCATAGGAATTTGTATTTCATGTGAATTTTCCCCATATTTATTTTTCTAGAAATAAGTTAATTATTTGGTTGACAAAATGAGAAATTGCATTTCCTATTCACCAAGGAGGAAGTGGGTATATTATTTCTATGATAATTTGGAAATTTCTATTTCCCTCAGAAATTCAATTTCAGCCAAACTTATTTGCTCTAAGAGCATCCCCATCAAAGACAAAAATTGTCTTGGAGAATGACAATTTTTTGTCATTGGGCTACATTAATGAAGAATGCATGACATTTTTTTGTCAAAAAATTAAAATTTCATCAAACTCTTTAAAGAATGATGGAATTGATGAAGATATTGAAGGGGGGGGGGGGGTCTGCGGAATCTACTGGTTTGTTTCATTCAATTTGCATGTGACTTGTAGGAAGCTAATGCGGGCCCAATGAAGAGGTGCAACATGTTAGTTGATGTGCATTAATTCCAATTACAAGTAATTAACTAGCTTTATCCTATTTTCCTAATTAAAAAAAATAATAAAAAATATCAAAATTCCTAACTTTTCGAGATCTATAAATAGGCACCAATGTTGCTATATTTTTGTTCACATTTTCATTCCTTAATTAAACACTAATCTCAATTAATTAGTACCAATTAATAGGATGTGAGAGAAAGTGTTGTGAGGTAAGAGAGAGAGGAATRAAGAGTTTTTGTTGTCATTGGTGTGATGAATGTGAAAGAAATTGTCTTGAAATGATGAATGAGAAAGCGGTAGAGAGAAAAGGGTGAAGGAGAAAATTGTCACTTGATGGAGGTGCTCTAGTCAAACACAACCCTTTTACCTTCAACCAAAYGAGAAGTGATTATTACAACACAGCGAGGGGATGTGGTGGGCCACTTGAGGGTATATTCGTCCTTTTGTTATGATTTTCGAGGGCATTAATGTCATTCGTCCTAGTTGYTGTAATAAAAATTAACCTTGTCTTTTCAATTGTTTACTTATTGTTCATTTGGATCTCCWACTATCGGAATCCACCGCTTGTGGAGGCTAAGGTTCTCTCAAATATTTRCGAAATTGCGAAATTCTCATTCACTTCGTAATTGTTCTATCATTCACTGAGAAATTCTCATTCACTGAGTAATTGTTCTATCATGGTTGGCAAATCGAGGAAAACCTGGAAGAAGAAGGRCAAGGTCGATCRTGGTMGGAATCGTTCGTTGCTAGATCAAGCTTAGTTTCGTGTAAGTATCTTTTTTTTGTGTTGATATTAATTTTTGCAAGTACAATAACTGATTTGTAGATCTGGAATAGGATAACTCACTGAGCTTGGGTGGTAATGTGAAGTCACAATATTCCATTGTTTATTCACGATTTGAAGGAGATTGCGGGAAGATGGTAATGTAACCATTTTGATGTTAAATAATTTTTTTTCCGTGGCTTCAATGTCAATTCACTATTTTTCAGAATTTAATTGAACTTGATATTTGAGATTCCTATGTAGTTTAAAGTAACTTTTTTTCTGTGCAAATCTGTTTTGTAGAAGAATAACATGAGTTGTAGAGTTGAGAATGTGGGACTAATTATGGCTGAAATCATGAAAGATGAAAAAAATAGACAGTGGGTCGGCGAAATTGTCTTTAAAAATTTCTTCTACTWTTATGATTTTTGTCTCCCCAGGAACTTGTGTTACTGGTTAAGTAGCCAAGTAGATGTTTCAAGGAAATGCTTTGTATCCCCCAGTGGCACGGAATTCCCCTTGTCTGCAAATCAAGTGCATTGTCTTCTAGGRATTCCAATGGGTAAGAAAGTTGTCSCAAGTGAGCTAGTAGACCAGGCTATGAAGGGTCGGGTTGATTTCTTGTGGGAYGAATATAWAACCAAATCAACCGGTGGCACGGAGGGTAGTAAAAGGTCTACTTATGAACCTATAATTTTAGATGATAATGTTGAGGAGTTGGTATTTAAGGAGGCGTTCATGATGATGGTTTTAAATGATTTGATGTGCTGTGTCCTACTACATGTCATCGTTTACCCTTGTCGCTCATCCCAACAGCTACAGTTGCTGCGGAGGCAAAGAATTATATGATTGGTTTTCCCTTGTACTTGACCATCTATTTGTAGTACTAGAGAACTTTGCTACACGTTTTTATCCTGGTGGCTATGCGAAGGGGTGTGGTGGCTGCACCTTCTTTCTTGCGGTACATCTAAGTGTTTGATTTTTAAAATTGTGGTNGGCTTGGTTCACGATGGTGGTTGGTGTAGAAGGTGGCTGTGTGGGTGGGTGGTTGAAGGTGGGGTTTTGTGGATGGGTTAGTGTTATTTGGGGAAAAAACCATGGTTAAGCTCAAATTTAAATTTTGGTTATCATGTGGAAAGATATTAAAATTAAGGGGTATATTATGGAGGAAAAAAACATTGGGGGTATATTGTAGAAAGTGAAAAGTTAGAGGGGTATAATATAGAAAAACCCTAATAATAATGACAAAGCTTTCATGGTAAAGTAAAATCCTAAATTGTCGCGTCAATGTTTTTGTTATTGAGCAAGCTTTTATTTCTATATTTTATGATTCATTAAGATAAAAATGGTCCTCATTACTTTACAAAGAACATCATTGGAACTTTTTTTCTTTCTCTAAAACATTTAAATGGGCTATCCTAGGAATATAAATGGAGTCTTCAATCAATGAAATCTTGAATATGAAGACTAATATGTACAGTGTATTGATAGTCATATTGAACTTGAAAAAATTGTAGTTGCATTTGTTCTTTCTCAGTAACGTCAGATTTATATGATCTGCAGGTTGATGCATCACATGAAATGTTGTATGCTGCACATGATGTTGGCAGATGACGGATTTTAAAATGTAAGAGACGCGCTCCAACCACATCTAAGAACCCTTACCAGTACAAGTTTGGAAGAGGTTGTAAATGTCTAAATTTATTTTTACATTAACCTTATATTTAGTTATCTAATTATATAGGTTATAAAATGTACATTTCAGATCCGCGGAAGGCTAATGATAATGTGCCCAGGGGGGATGTTCCAGTTGGCTTTGTACCCAATTGTGATGTGAGGAATAATAGTAAGACAAATGATACTACATTCACAAATGTAGAGGAAGATAATACAGATTCAGATGAGTATAGTGGTGTTTTTGATGGTCATGTACATGGGTCTGATAGTGTTATTGTAGTTGGAAACATTGCAAGTGAATCTACTGTTGAAAATAACATGTCATGTAATCGGAATGAGGGTTCAAATCCTGATTGCAATGATAACATTAAACAATTAGTTTCTGATATTCATTCGAGTATTGGTGGAGATAGGTCATCCCTTATAGATAAGGCTCCTTATGATTGGTTCTCTTTATCAGGTGGACCCAATATTCCAGTTTGTAATAACGGAGATAGGTCAGATTCTCTTAGTGAACTTGGGTTTGATGGTTCCTTCTGTCACGTTGTCGATGAATGTGATCTTTCTTCTGATGACGGTGAATTTAACTTACTAAAAACGTGTTGATTATTCCAATGTGGATGTTGATGATCCTATGACACCACCGTTGGATGAAGCAATCTTGTTAGTACCTAGTGAAACAAATGCCACCTCCAACTACCTAGAAGACAGTCGTATGCAACACAAGATCAAGGTGTCAGTCAAAATGATTGGGTCATTTGTTAAAGCTTGGTGTGTCGGTAGGAAGAGCAGAGATAGTAAGCGTTTGGCTACATATGTTTTTTCCGCAGCTGGGGACCTTGTTAGGTACAAGTTCTGAACTTACATTCTATATTATTTTTTTGACATAGATGTTATATATATGTTATATATTTTTTGTATATGTATGGTTTAATGTGTGACATCTAAATTCGCCTTTTTAAAAATTATAATATTTTAGGAAAGGGACAGTGTTGTTGGACTGTTGTGGTATTATGGCTAGCGCAGCTTATTGTTGTTCTATTTTTCAATTGAGTTCCTAAACATCTCTTATCGTTTGTCCTGAAAACCCTTGATTTTTGATATGTTACTTAATTTTTTTATGACATTTGAGTGTAGTAAAAAACTTATTTTGTTAATTTTTTTCTTTTTAAAATACATGTAGTATGTTCGTGCTGCTGGCTACTTGTACGAGAAGGTGTGGGACAACTATCTTCCTGGTAGGAGTTATCGTGTAATTTTGGAACCTAATGTAGGGGTATGGTTCTTGACTTTTGAATTGTTAATTTCTTATAAGTTATCTGTGTACACGTGTGTCCAATGTTGGTTTTAATTCCCCATTTTAGATTAATATCCTTAGGCCATCTTAAGTTGGTCATCCTTATTTGTCAAGCTTTGTGAATACGAATGAAAAACCTTAATCTGGTATGTATGTATGTATGTATTGTTGTATTATTCAGTTAGCGGTAGGTGAAGCAGATGCTTGTTCTTTTTTGTGATATTGCAGATCTTTATGTCAGTTCTTAAAGGCATGAGATGTGGTGTGACAGGCTTGTCGCGTCCTATAAAAAATAACCTATTAAAACTAATTAATCTAGCTAGTGGTAATAGCGTCGAATCCACAAGGAAGCAACAATTAATTATTAATTAATTAAAAGCATCTAGATAGTAATAGGTCTTTGATTGATTATATTAGCAACTACTAATGAAGCAACGATTTAATTATATAAAACTATCAATTAACTAAATTTAGGGCTATGGTTCAATATAAAACCAAATAAGCAATAATTGGTATCAACAATTCACAATAAGACACAATCGAACAGGATCAATGTTCTCTCGAATCGAATGAACCATAGAACTACTCCTAACCATATCTCTCGACCTAGCATAGTCTCAATCTACCTGTTGACATAAGTCTTGTATTAGTTTCAATTGCTAGATCTAAAAACTCGTAACTTATCTAATTACGCAATTAAGTCGTGCACTACCTAATTGAATAACATAAAGAAATCAAATAGGAATTTGACAAATTACCAAAGTATGAATTGAATCAAACCCAAAACATGCTAATATATTGTTATAGATCCCAATCGCCTATAAAGGAAACTACTCTTGCATATTGAAATTAAACATGATCATAACATATAATTAGGGCAAACAAAAATAAATAATAAATAAAAATAAATAAAATAATAATAAAATAAAAATAAAAGAGAGTAAGAGTTAAAGAATAATACCAGAATCACAAATTATTGAAGAACTAATGATGAACTATTGATTAATTGGAATTGAACAAACTAGGGTATTAGAGAGAAAAAGTAATTCTAAACTAAACTAAAATCTAATGGAATAAAGTATTTTACAAAGTCAATTTATCCCTTTATATACCCTTTCACTCAGATAGAAAAGCCCCTTGAATTACTTCAATATCCCTTATTAAAACCAGCCAAGGAAACATAATAATTCGAAAATCGAGTAGAACTTGCCGGTTCAAGGCAAACCGGCCGGTTAGTACATTCTCGCAAATAAGTTTACTAGCATTTCCGGAGGGCCATATCTTTGGTTATTGGTGTCCAATAGTAAGCTTATCACCTATCCTTCGAAGCTCTTGAAGTCTAGTTTCCAACGCAATTAAAATCGCATTAGTAAACATGAGTTACGGAAAAAAGATTGGACATGTGTCAAATATAATGCTTTACGACAATCATATTCTCTTCGTCGTTTCATCCAAACTCATGCTACTTCTCCTAAAGCTCCGCAGTCTCTCAAATGAGCCAAAAATCCATCTTAATTAGTGAATGAAACTAAAACTCATTCAAACACTAAACAAACAAAACATTAGTGCAAAAGGCCCTTAAGGATGAAAATCACAACGAAGAACAAGAAAAAGACAGAGAAAAACATCATATAACATTACACATTACACATATATGGTGCGATGTTTTTTTCTTGTGAACACTGAAGTTGGTGTGATAGATCCGGACGGAGACAATGGAAGGCATGATGACCTTGTGAAATTAGTTTGCTTTCTCTCTTTAGGTACCTTTTTTGGATTCCTTCAAGTGCTTTTGCTTATTTTTTTTGTTATTTGTCATATTTTTGTTGGTTCAGAAGTTTGGCTTGGATAGTATAATGACAATCTTACATCTTAGTTGGTCTATTGGCTATTGTTCTTCATTAAGCCATTTGAAATAAAATTAAGTTGTAAGTTTTCAATTACAATGTGTTTTCTTCTACTTCAGTTGTAATATGTATCTTAATCTAATTACTGTTTCATGTTCCTCCATATAAGTGAAAATTTAGGATTGACTATGCCTTTTGCTATTAAAAGAAGAGCTATGTGTTTATCCTTGACCTCACGCTGGTATGAACCTTACCCAATAAGGATTCTTTAATTATTTTTCTGTCGGATCTTGTTCATAAAATGTTTATAAATTGTTTCAGGACCCGTCCTTGAAAGAGGTAGTTCGTTTGTTATCTGAAGACATTTTGGCTAAAGAGAATGATGCTAGGGAAAAAGTCTTTGATTTACTTCGCAATCACAATCATTCATAGTTGATAATGGTGATATCTCTTACAATACTAAATATTAGAGTACTAATATTATTAGTCCTATTTTTTACTAACAAACATGTAACGAAGCTAAACTTAAATTTTAACAACTAAATCAATTCCATAGGCATTTTAACCTATTAAATTGAAACATGTTTGTAACATTGTAACGACTAATTTGATTGCCTAGACACTTGAATTTAGGAAGCTTTGGTACTAACCACTTCTTCTTTTTGGAAATCTGAGAACACATAGGTGTTGTTCTTGTTATTAATTACCTACAAATTTTGTAATTATGTGTTACGACTTGCCATAATACACAAGTTGAATGAAAATATTGGTTAGAATATTTATTCGTATTCGTATGTAAAGTAATAGTTTTTTATGTTGAATGTAAAGTAATAGTTGGTGGGTACCATGCACACATTTCTTTTGGTTAATGTTTAGGTAGCAACATCAACCATTGAAGGAGAAAGCAACAACCTAAATATAGGTTGCAGACATGGAGTTATTTTATGAATTTTTATTCCATGTACTCCATTTATTTTAAATTGAAAGTAGAGACACCTACCCTTTTCAGAACTACAGTAGTGTCCACTTTGAATACAGAAAGTTCTCCCTCAGAGAAGTGAATTCCACTTACTGTTGCATCCATTGTTGCAAATGGTGTCTTGAGCTTATTTTCATGTTTTCGAGACCATTTGGGTTGATTTCTTTTAATCACTTCCATAACCTATTTGGAAAAAAATTTGTATTATGTAATTCTTGTTCTTTTAATATATGTTTAAAAGTGAGATGAGCAATTTTCTGACCTATCTAAACTGATCACCCCCAAAGTATACGCGGAAGACTCGATATTTTGGAGCAGTTTTACATTTGCCATGTCTGTTTAGGTGGTCATTGCGTTTAGGCATGTATTTGTACTAAAGGTTTGAAAAATAAGTTTTGTAATAACTAACATGAAGGCCCCATGCATTGTTCTGCGAATACCCATGGGTCGCGTTTGAACTCCTCCAAATTCTCTACTCTGACACGTTCTTCAAACTCAGTTGTTGAAACAGGATCCAACCCCAATCTTGATCTCTGGTGGGCTGCTTGAACCACTGTTGCAGTGTAACACCCCATGTTTTTATACTATTTATTTATTAATTGTCTATATTACATGTGTTAAGTTTCGGGATGAAACTTATTTTAAGGGTGATAGATTGTAACACCCCGTATTTTTATACCTATTATTTAGTAATTATTTATATTAAACTATTTTGTAAAAATTATTTCACATATTATTTTTATCAAAAATTGGGGGGTTTTGCTTGTGTTTCGTCGCAAGTCCGATCAAAGGGAGAATTTTGGGTCTTTCCTTGAGTAGTGATACTCTAATTCATTCATTTTTATCAAGTAAGTTTTAATTTCAAGTTTAATTTTGAATTTTGTTTGGTTTTATTGCAAATTTGATTATTTGATAAATTAGGGTTCTTGAGTAAATTACATTGGGGAAATTGAATCATGTCATATTTTGGTAGTTGATTCATATACGAATTGTGAATTAATATTTCTGGTACAATTATTTCTTTAGTTGTACGAAGTATAATTATATTTGAGTGTTTCTTGATACTATTTTGTGCTGTAAGCGTAGGGAAAGGTGTTTTAATTTGTTATTGGTCTGCTATCATCAATTCCGTCAATTCTTAGTCATTCTCATTAGTGTATACAGTGTAATATCCAAGTTATATTAAGTTTATGAATATACTTTGATGAATACTATAACTTTACAAGCATATTTGGTACAAATGAATGCTACCGCCGACATACTAATGCTTTGAATTTTGTTGGGTGCTTTGATTTTAATATTGTAGAAGTAACTTATGCCTGATTGTAAACTATGAAACAATTGTCGAGCATCATCATTATTATATTGTGGGTTGTAGGCTTGAATAAAATATCGACTAAGGTGATCCTGTTGGGCGAGTTTTGATCATTTTTGAGCTGCATAGTTGTTTTAATGACCTCTGTCATGTACA
>SNQN01005651.1:3704-33899 GCA_008642245.1 Bassia scoparia | reverse complement strand
TAATTGGATTGACTTTCTCTTTTATCCTACTAACAAGTTAACAATAAAAAAATATTAATCAACTTTTTTAAAAGAATTAAATCGACAATAATTTGATTGACATAACAGAGAAACACATAAAACATAAATTTCATAATATGTTACACTGTCACACTGGTTATATTTCTAATACTTAATACTGCTTATTATTCGATAATCTATATTATTTGAGCACATGTTTATTTGTAACATTAATTTTTTTTTTTGTCTTAATTGCTTCTTATTTGATTAACAAAGAATGACACAACAATTAAATTAAAATTCAATGATTATTGATATGGATTATTAAAAAAAAACAATACAAAAATTATAGATTTTTTTAGATGCACACGTGCAAAAATACGAGTACTTTATAAGTAGACGAGGACTTTGGTTAAAACTGTTGATTTAACTGCATTTGGTTAATGAACTGAACTGGACTAACTGAACTGAAATGAACCACAATTGAAAATTAAACCGAATTAAAAACTGTTCTTACCAACTGTTAAACTGCATGTAACTGAACTGAAACTGAACTGAAACTGAAACTGAAACCAAAATAACTGAAATGAACTGATCTTGAGGAAACCAAACTGAACTTTTACTGAACTGAAATTAACTGAAAATCAAATAAACTGATTTAAACTTCGTAACACTTTATACAAACTATATATAGTCTATAGATGTTTTTTGTATTATATAGTTTGATCAAATACGAATTACAATATAATAAATATGATCTAATACGAGTATCCAATTTGTTTTGACGTTGCTCGTATCATCTTGTATGTATATCATTCAACTTTGATCATCATCCTTCAGTATTGATCTAGTACAAATATACGGTAAGACAATAAACACACAATTAAAAAGTGTACTAATATTTAAAATAGTCAAAAAGGTACAACCAATATATAACAAATATAATTAATCACTAAAACTGTTATGGTCAAAGCACGAACTTATTCAACCGAAACATCTGTTAATTGAAATTGATAGTTATAAATTGTCCATTTGAACCGAAACCATATGGTTTGGATCAACACCAATTACTAACCCCAAAAATACAAAACTGAATGCAACTGAATTGAAACCGAAAAAAAACCGTTTAACTGAAAATTGATAATAACTAAGAACTGTTTGAACTGAAACCATATGGGTTGAATCGAAGTCAACAGGAACTGAACCGAACTGAACTGAAGAGGCAAGTCAACTGTATCGTTTTACTGTAACCGGTAAAGTTATAACTGAAACAATTCAAGCTAATGAAAAAACTGAATCAACTGAACTGAAATCAACTGAACTGTTTGGTCGACCCATAACTGAACTGGTTAACTGAAGTCCCTCCTCTAATTATAAGTAGATGAAGCTGCCGTGTTTTGTCTTCCTTGGAAGAATTCAGACCAATGTTATACCTGAAGTCATTGCATATGTGAAACTAACTTTCGAATGATCCTCGTGTTAACAGGTTCACAGTCACAGGTCTACCGTTCGCAGGTTCACAGGTTTGCTCAGATACAAGAGGACTTCTGGCCTAGAGAAGAGGCAACCCGGCCCAGTGCACAAAGGTAAAGCCCAAGAAGACCAAATCAGCAAGGATACCTATTCTCGAGATATAACTTCCACCCGGTAATATAGGAACGTGGGATAAGCTCATGATCAGTAACTACTCCCTAAAGAACCGGACAAAGCACGGTTATGAAATCCTAAGAACGTGCTGAAGAGACTCTAAATATGCAAGGCTTAGGATATAAAATACGGTAGATATCTCGGTGAAAAGGCAGAAAAAAGCTATCACTAATTGTAACTTGAGCGAACCTAAGAGAGAGAGAGTATACGGTTGTATCGACAAGCATTGCCCTGAGACTGGGTAATCTTGAACCTGTAATTGGATATTAACATAGTGGATTGGTGGACTCATAGCCACCCGCGGTTTTTTACCCTTTTCATGGGGTTTTCCGCGTGACCATGTTTGGTGTCGTTCTTTCTTGTTGCTTTTTATTCGTTTTTATTCATGCTCTTAGTTGCTTAGGAATTGCTACGACGTTGCTTGAACCTGTTGCAGTCGTACTAGCTTAGATTAGGTTAATTACTGATTTTTGCATAAACAATTTGGCGCCACTGTGGGCTGTAACTAGGTTTTTGTTTTTCGTCATTGTCGCATGCTAGTTTACTCAAAAAAGAACAAAAAAATGTTAGGTAGCAGTAGTCAAGTAGATCCTGCACAAACCGGTCAGTCTCAGGAGCAAATGCTCGAAGAAGTAAGAGAAATGTTGCGCAAGAGCAGGAAGCTCTGAATCAACCAGGAGGAGAATCAGAAGATATCGGGAAGAAGCGCGCCAGTTATCCGTGGATGCCAAAACGGCTAAGAATCCCTGGATGACGAGAAATCCGTCAGTTCCGAGTCGGATATGGAAATGTGGGAAGAGCCACGAACCCGGAAAAGGATAAGAGCACTGAGGCGAACCCGAATGCTGAGAACCCGAACTCTGAGAACCGGAAGATGACGGTCTTAGAGCGCAGAACGGAAGATCATGAAATTATTGACCAAGCTGCCTGAGGCCCCTGCTCCAGTAGCCACAAAGCCAAGGACGGATATGCGAGATCCCCTTCTCAGATGAGATAGCACGAACCAGGATCCCCAAAACTGAACATCCCTGCCATGCCGAAGCTGTATGATGGCACTAGTGATCCAGTAGACCACGTGGCTCAGTACAAACAAAGAATATGGCAACTGTCCATCCCTCTCACCAGGTCGAAGCTACGATGTGTCGGTCATTCGGAAGCTATTTTATGCGGACCAGCGCTGCAATGGTTGATCACTTGAGGCCAGGTTCCATTTCTAACTTCTCACGTTGTCGTGAACAAGTTCTACTGCAGTTTGCCAGCAGCCGAACCTTGAAGAAGCAATCGAGCGACTGTATCGCCTCATTCAGAAGACGGTGAATCCACCCGTGATTTCCTAGATCGGTTCACCAAATGATGATCCACATCCCGAACCTGATCTACCAACGCGATCGAGGCATTCCGAAGGGGGTATTTATAATTCTCGATTATATTATGAACTAACCCGTTACCCATGTCAAACTTTTGATGAAGTGCAGTCGAGAGCCTTAGCTGAAGTCCGAGTCGAAGAGGACGAAGTAGCCAGGAACGGTCCCAGAGTGGAAAGAAGGACAGATCATTCCGCGGAGGATGGAGGCATCAGCCTTACCCAAGAAGGATCAAGCTACTCCTAATCGACCCAGTACAAAGTGTTTCCTTGATGTGCAGGATACAGGTTCCCCGAAGGAGCGCCAGGGATATCCACCCTGTCTAGCTACTGTTTCTGTGTAACGAAGCCGGAGTTGTCGACGCCCTGAAGGAGATCGGTCAAGGCGTCAGGTGGCCCAGGAAGTCGGAGCGCCCAGACGAGTTGAAAGAAGTCCAAGTTGCAGATATCATAACGATCATGGTCACCATACTGAGACTGTAAGGCTCTAAGGAAAGAAGTGGCCTGGCAGCTTGAAGAAGGGAATGCTGGATCACCTCCTAGACCAAAAGGGCAAAGGAGTCGAAGTCAGAAGCAGGAAAAGTCCGGTGGACCACACCACCCCCCGTAAATGCGAAGGTAATCAATGTGATCAGCGGGGGGATCAAATATGTGGTCTCACTTACTCCGCCGCCAAGAGATTCGCCAGAAGTGCCACCCATGAATCACATCATGCCGGGTAGCCCAATGTCCAGAGCAAGAGAAGAATTGTGTGGTATGGCATCACTCTCAATTGTGGCGACCTGGAAGGGTCTGAACACCATGACAGCTCGTCATCTCGCTGTACGTTTAGCACTTCTGCATGAAACGAGTACTGGTTGACATTGGAAGCTCGACCAACATCATATTCAGGAAAGCATTCCTGGAAATGGGATTGCTGGATCTGACATAATCAAGAACCCGAGAGCACTCGTCGAGTTCAGCGGTGAAACTCAGTACACCCTTGGAGAAGTCACCCTAGCCACATGGGCCAAAGGCGTAAACATCACCGCCAAGTTCAACTTCGTGGATTGCCCCTCAGCTTATAATATCATCCTGGGCACCCCCTGGCTCCACAAGATGAGGCAGTGCCATCAACCTACCATCAAGTCCTGAAGTTCCCCATCCCCTTGGGGAGTCCTCACTATCGAAGGAGAAAGAAAACAGCAAGAGAATGCTATAGCCAGAACCTGAAACCAACGGCTAGTCCTATCTAGCAATCACAGCTGGGCTCCGCAGCCACCCAAGGCCTGCGAATGCAACTAGACGAAGTGGTGCTCAACCCAGCAAGCCTGGATCGGGTGGTTCAAATAGGGCTAATTTGTCACCCGAGCAAAGGGAAAGTGTTATAGAATTCCTCGTAGCAACGAAGATTCTTCGCCTGGTCGCACGAAGACATGGTCGGCAATCGATCCGGAGATTATTACCCATAAGCTGAATGTGGAATCCATCTATGAAACCGTCAAGCAGAAACGAAGGAAATTTGCACTGAAAGGAACCAGATCATCACGGGAAGTTCAGAAATTGTTGGAAACTGGGAAATCCGTGAAGTAAAGTATCCTGAGTGGTTAGCGAACGTCGTCGTGTAAAGCAAGAAGAATGGAATGGAGAGTGTGCATCGACTTCACACCGACTGGCCTGGCGCCTAAGGACCCCTTTCCATCTGCCCCATATAGACGCTATGGTTGCAATGGACAGCACAGGAACATGATGTTAACCTTCTAGACGGCAATACTCGGGTACCACCAGTCCTGATGCATCCTGACGACCAGAGACGGGTTTGTAACTGAAAAACGAGTGTAATGCTATAAAGTTATGCCATTCGGGTTGAAGACGGCAGGGGCTACGTACCAGGGCTCGTGAAACAAGATGTTCAAGATCAGTTGGCGATACAATGGAAGTGTACATTGACGATATGCTGGTGAAATCGAAGCTGTCACCGACACAATCACCCCACCTGCAACAGAACATTCCAGGTAATCCGAACACAGAAGAATGATTAAATCCAACTAAATGTTCTTTCGGAGTCCAGATGCAGGTAATTCCTAGGTTACATTGTCACACAACGCGGGATAGAAGCGTTGCCCCGATCAAGTTAAGCGGTGGTCAACATCAGATCCCCGACAACCTGAAGAGGACAAAACTAACCTAGGGTCGCTGACATTAAGATTTCATCTCGAAGTCATCAGACAAATGCCACTTGTTTTACAATGTGTTACGAAAAATAAGGTTTCCAATGGAACTGATGACCACGAAGTGGCCCTTCAAGATTTGAACCGTACCTAATGCGCCTCCCCTGTTGACAAAGCCGGAACCAGGTAGGTTGCTGCAGCTATACCTAGCTGTGCAGTCAAGCGGTGAGCGCTGTGCTAACCTGGGAAGCTGAAGCCAACAGCTTCGATATATTACGTCAGCAATCACTCTTAGATGCAGAGCGGTACTCCTCTTGGAAACTAGTTTTTGCCCTCGTAACTGCATCTAAGAAATTGCGACACTATTTCGAATCGCACCCGTAGTGGTAATGACTAACTAATCCCTGTGAAGGTTTGTGCTTTGGAAACCCGAGCTGTCTGGCGAAATGGCCCGAGACGTGCGGCATATATCTACTAGAGCAGTGCTTCGATACAAGATACCACTCGCACGAACGGCGTTACAAATCTCAGCCCGTAGAGGTGCATCGGATTTGTGTGCGGAGATTTGCCAAATGCTGACCTTGGAAAAAGAGCTGAGCTGAAGCCGCATCACTGAGTGAACAGGGGGTAACAGGGTAGGGCCATTGGACGTATATACTAAATGGGCTCTCAACTTCGGGGCGCCGGCTTGGGTATAAGTCCTGAGGCTTACAGGGGGACAGATAGCCAAGTATCAACTTGCAATTTTCAGGCAACTAACATAAGGCCAGGATACGAAGTCTTGATTGCGTGTAATGGCGGTTAGCCAAGGAATCTGGGGAGCAGGATTGACGCGTATTGTGATCGTCCGCTCGTAGCACAGCATGTAAATGGAAGAATTCGGCGGCGCAGATCCAAGGGATGGGCAGCATACCTGGAAGTAGCTAGCAAAGCATCCGAGTTGCTCGCCGTTCAGAATCAACCCAAGATCACCCCAGGGAAATCAAACTCCGAAGCTGACGCCCTGGCCCTAGGATTCTGCCCTCAGCAGTCCAGAAACTCACAATATACCCGTGGGTCTGCGCCGGGTCTAAGCACCCATGCTATCCTCTTCTATATTTGCCCTTTCGCCAAGCCCGAATCTCCAAGACCACACAAACAAATTCACTCGACACGCTCACAACGCCGAAACCGACAGTTTGGAACGAAGAAGCCCAATTCCTGTTGCGGGTATACCTGACAAATGATTACCATTGGCCCTGCGGACAGCTCGGTTCACCCAAGCACACTGAACATTGAAGGTTCACGCATCTAGTTCGGTCTTCAAATGGGGTGTTAATTCAAATCCACCGTGGCTCATGCAGACTGCTTGCCGAACGAATGGCCCCGGTTCTTGCAGACGTTCCAGTGATGGAGAATGTTGTAGAGCACCTGCCGCTTGACGGCAAGCACATCAGTTTATCACGCCGACAATGAATATGGCCTTACCTAACCCTCGGTTTGGCTATCTAATCTCTTGTTGGTCCTCACATCCACATCCGGGAGACGCACAATGACTTTATCGCGCAACGATGTCCCACTGTCCCATCGACCAATGAACCCATAAGCCTGACCGACATCACCCTCAAACTTACCCCGTGGCCTTTCAATGCGATGTGGATGGATAATAGCTAGGCGCCAGCTACCGCGGGCCCCAAGAGACAAGCGTGTTAAATTCTGATGGATCATGCAACACCCCATGACAAGTTGAAGTTCAGTGGGATTCGAAGCGAGCAATTCAGAGAATCGGCAGCGAAGAAGGTAATCCGCAACTTTCCATTACCGATGCAACCAACACATCTCAATCATATCAAGGCGATTTCGGGACTCCCATACAGTCGCGTAATCACTTCTGCCGATAACTGGTTCGTATGTGCTCAATAAAGTGATAGAACCCGATATATTCTGCCGAAGAGCTGAGACATACAATCACTCACCCAGATGTCACCCATAGGTACCACCTCAAATCCAACAACGGGCTTTGGCCCCAGAAACCATCCAAATAAGACAAGATACACTTTCACTCCAACTCATCCAAATTGGAATCCTCAAAACAGACGAACCTGTTGAGGAATAGGCAACGACCACAAGAGGTAGACTCGACGGACAAAACTATACCCGGATATTCTATTGAACAGAGCTAAGCACAAGAGAAAGAACCAGGATAAACTTCAACAGCAAAGAAGGCGATATACAGAGACTAACAAAGGCCCGTTTCTCCCTGTTTACGGGTGTGAGCTTGTGCATACGCAACTTAATGGAAGAAAGACTCGTTCAACCTTCTGTCAAAGATACGGGTGTGATCAACACCAAGACTGGAAGAACCACCTTAAGTTATTGGCCTAGAAGAACTCGGCTTCGACCGCCGAATAGGACTTAGGTATAATGCCCCGTATATAAACCGCCTCATCCAACTGGACCAACGTCCAATAGGCTCGTACGGTTGCCCTCCTAATGAAGTTTCCACGACGTGAAGGCAGGTTAATTTCACCCCTGGCCGAATTTCCGGGTTCTACGAGTCCCTTCACGACGCCCCTCATAACCTAAGGGTCGCTCTCCACGCAGTGTGAACAATTTCGGTTCCCAAGTCTGGGCTTTAAAGGAAGAGCCCGAGTACTCAAAGATCGAGGAAGGGTCAGGTAAAGGCCGCAGAAGGCATAACCGTCTTAAACTACCCCTTCGGATGAAGTGTGGACAACTAGCTAACCCGGTCCACCACTCCATTTATCGCCGAAGCTGCGACTGCTAACCTCATCCATTGACATATCCATTCTGAATCTCATGTAATATGTACCTTCGCTTGTTGATCTAGCGACAACGTGTTGTCTTTTCACTCTATGCCATTGACTTTTATACTATTAAGGCTAATCTCCGAGAACTACGAGAGGCTAACCACTGCCGCACTTCTAGGAGTAGACTTATTCTCAGGTCATATCACCGAGTCCCACATATGACGAGCCAGACTTCCTCGAAGCTAACACCGACACAGAATATTACTTACTATCGTGATAGCACTTGTAGATCAGCACAGATCACTCCGAGCTATTAAGACGTCAGGAGATTTCCGCAAGGCACACGGGCTACTACAACCGTTCAAATGAACACTTGCGCTTACGCCTGGAGGATCTCTTTACACGAAGGGTCTCTTCGCCCAAGATTCATAGGCGTGGTAGCGACAGGAGGATTCGGCTCGCGCTTTCTTCGCCAGTTCAATTAACCTAGACATCTGACACCGAGATCTCGGAACAGTAGGTATATAGCGCCTAAAGAGATTCACAGACTACTAGTCACCCTCTAACGAACGCAGAATTCAAACGTCGTGGACTTTGGGATAGGATTCTCTCCATACGTCGGCTCGTTATTTCAGCGCGCGCAACAATACGAGGCTTTTCAACGAATTTAAGTTTGTAATCATATTTCCATAATCTTACGTACAATTTAGTCACAAATCCTCGTTAATAAGGTAACTCTGTTTCCCAATTCGCCTAAGTTTTAGTATCATGCACTCCTTCAACACCACAGAACAGTAAGACAGTAATGAAGTTAAAATTCAGCATGCAGGAATCACCGTTTCAATTGCAGAGTATCATACCGAGCCTAAGGCCTTACAAATTAGTTCACATAACCTGGTACTGGCCCAGACCCATAATCCTAAATCCCTTACATTAGTTCACCAAAAACCGTGGCCACCCACGCACACACACAACCAAAGTCATATAGCCACTATACATAAGTCATAGCCAAACTCTACATTGAGGTCTTGAAGTTCTACACATAACGTGTCTCCTATCCTTCTCCAGCTAGGAGTTATACGATCGTCACTTCCGGACTCTTAGACTTCTGAAGTGAACTGAGGTTTTTGATCGGTAACTCTACGGTTGCTGGTTTAACTCGTATGGTGAAAGGTCCTCCTTCCTGTTTCCCCTGCATCTTCGTCGCCTTCCTCTGTCCTACTGCAAGCATCCTTGTTACCTTCGCCAAATCTGCCTCTCTTTTCATCTTGTCGGACCATCTTTTGAATCGGACCAACCTTTGGCTATGTACCTTGTCCAGCTTTTACAATCAATCCCGGTAGAATGGCCCTCCACGTCGTGTAGAACCTCGAGGCCATCTTTGCCCTTTCCCCTGACATGGCCCCCGATTCCGCTCTAGCACTCCTCATTCAGGACGATCCACTCTTGTTCAGCTCTCCAAACCCGCACTCTCCCTCATCCTCAGGATGATGCCTCCTTCCCCTTCAAATATACTTGAGCCGAAGAAATTTCTCTGACAGCCAAGAAGCTTTTCCTTGTCCTGTTGACAGAACTGCACTGCCTATCACATCCCTCAGCCTTCACTTTCAACCACAACAGGGATTATCGAGTTGTCGCACGTCTTAATTCGGAGTCGTAGCACCATAAAGCTTCGGAGCCTGAAGAACATCGCAAATGACAAGAAGTAATAACCTACCCGTGTTCTCTCTGACATCCTAACGACCGGTAATGAACTACCTCGGACAAACAGAGGCCATATGATGCGTCCGCAAATAGTCCCCGTCACTTTGAGTTACAACCGCCGTTCGTTGTGTCCTTGTTTATAGCCTCTTGTCCGTAAGCTGCAATGAGAGCGCCCGCATTATGGGTTAGAAGAATTGACCCTGCAAAGGATCTTCCTACTTAAAGGAATGAAGGAATCCACTGATCCAATCAAGCCTTCATACTCCAACATCTTTTCCTAGGACTTGCAACCATCGTTTCTCCAATATAGAGTTTTGTAGGGAGCTTTCTAATACTTCAACCCGGTTTGAAACCCAACCCTAACCCCCGGCATCCCCTGAACCCGCAAACAAACCTTTGGGATTTACTTTGGTGGGCTTGGAATGAGGATGGTACTTGTTGCGGGAAAACTCCACAAATCGCACAATAGTTCAACGTGTCCCGAGTACGCCATGGAACTATTGTAAAGCACAACCCAATATACTTTTCTTCCTGTGTACACTTTTCTTAGGCTGGAACATTCTCATTCACATCTTTCTGTCCTTTTCATGAAAGAGTGTCTGTCAAATTGACTCGCCTTCCCCTGAGTCTACTAAATAAAAAAGCCAAAGAGCTGCTCTGGTACAAATCCCCGGAAAAATCGCAGAAATATGATCGTTTGCTAAGACGCCTATGCAATGACACCCAACACCACACTTAATGTAAGAAAAGAAACTAACCATCTTAAACATTCTCGAATCTGCTCATATATGCTGACAACATACTCTGGTAGATCTGTAAATTCTTCTCTGCAGCAGGAGGTAGAATATCGTCTGACCTCTCGCACACATACCCTTGCACTCCCGACTTATCTTGATTCCACTTCACAGTAACCTACGAACTACACAAAATAGCAAACCAAAGTAAAGAAAAATCGAACCGGAATCAAAATATGAAAACCGGGAAATAGCCATATAAGGAAACAGACAAATAAAAATTATATTCCCCACTGGATTAAACACTCTCCTTAAATCCGAATTAAAGGTGGGGACCAAGTTTCAAAGCGTGACCCCCAAGAATCCTTTCCTCCCTATAATAAAATCCCGACACGAGGTTTTCCACACACCATACTTGTCCCGTATCAACACATCAGTGCATTTGATTTAATTCTAACTTCCTAGCCAAGGGCTTAGACCTAAAAGTGTCATCCTACCCCCGGAAAGTCATCTGATGTCTGCCGGAGAGAATACCGATGTTTGGGAAAGGTCCATAGCCTCAAGTGGCGTAAAAACCGTCCTCTCCGACTCCCCAAACGAAATAATCATTCAAAGCTTTTTCTCCCGCAATGAAATCCCCCGCCCAAATTATCCGCCCAGGAGGCAAAGAGAGCCATCATATGACAAACAAGATGATACTGTTGGGCCCGGATTCCTGAAATCTGCCCTCACTAAGGCCAAGACCGAACCGAGGCTGCGAAAGAACTCACGGGACTCATTTCCATTTTAAGGGGGAAAAAGGAACTTAAGCCCTATTGGTAAATGGGTAATTCCCAAAGAAAACAACACCCAGTCACCCCTTGAGCGACCGAAGGACTCGGGGCAATGACGGTTTTTCTATCTAGCGCCCATGTTAGGCTCCCCCATAGTCAAGCAGTGATGAGGTATCACCCGGCCACTTCCCCCCCCCCGCCTCACACGACGGACGGGAAAAATCCGCTAAAGCCATTTGACAGACTTCTTTAAATCGCCAAAATAAGGCACTGTGTTTCGTCTTCCTAAGGAAGAACACGGTGCAAGTCAATAGACTTCCTAAATGGCCACTTCTTAAATCGCCAAATCAAGGCACCGTGTTTTCTCTGCCTAAGGAAAAATACAGTCTTCTCTGCCTAAGGAGAAATACAGTCCAAGTCAATTGACTTCCTAAATCGCCAAATCAACCTGCCGTGTTCTGTCTTCCTTGGAAGAATTCAGACCAATTTTACTGACTTCTTAAATCGCCAAATCCCAATTTTATTTTCTTAAATTGCCACAATAAGGTACCTTGTTTTGTCTTCCTAAGGAAGAATACGGTCCAAGTCAATTGACTTCCTAAATAGCCAAATCAAGGTGCCGTGTTTTAGAATTCAGACCAATTTTATCTACAAATGAATTGTAAATCCACATAGATCTACTGTTTAAGTATAGATCTACAAATGAATTACTTCCTCCGTTTTTTTGGTGCCCCATCCAATAAAACACACTTACCGAAATACAACTTTGACCGTTAATAACTATAATTATGATTAATGAAAATWATAAAAAAATTAAAAATTAATATATTATTTAACGAGACGAATCTAACGAGATCTCATTTGACTATATTTTTCATTACGTGTAAAGCACAAAACTTGATCAAAGTGCTTCCTGTGAATAGTGGAATTATCAAAATGGGGCAACTAAAAAAACGGAGAAAGTACAAACGTTAAAGATATGTCAAAAGTATAGTTCCACGTTGCTTCCTTGAAAAAGTGCCCGATTTGGCCCTTCCGCATGTAATTAACGATTTAGCGTAATAATGTTTTGRCTCGTCAAAAAAAATAATTATAACTTGACATTTTCAAACGTTTTTCAAAATAATGAAAACACTGTCAAAATAATTTTTAAAATAATCAAAACACTGTCAAAACAATTTTTAAAATAATTCAATTTTCAAACAATGCAATTCTCAACTCCACTACTTACCCTCAATCAACACCCTCAAACACACCTTGATTCGCCGGCCACTGCTCAACTTTAGCTATGRTGCAAGTGAGAGCACTCGATGGGGAAGTTCATGGGGTGGTAAGGTTACATATATAATTTATTTACCTTTTCCAATATCYCCATATATATTATTTATACTTTTACATTTTATATTAATTTAATCTTAAATTTACACTTTATTGAAACATGTTTATTTCTTATATATTTAAATGTGAAGGGAAATAAAATACAAGCTATTGTGAAGAAATCTTTAATGGAAATAAAAAAAAAATTATGTAATTAAAATAAAGGGTTGAAATAAATATTTATTATCACAAATAATGTGTAATTAAAAATCTAAGTAACTATTGGTATAATAAATCAAATCCGTGCAATGCATTACACTAGCACTAAAAATAATAATAATGATGATGATGATGATGATGATGATGATGATGATGATGATGATGATGATGATGATGATGATGATGATGATAATATACTAATAATAATTAATAATAATAATAATCAAAGGGCAAGGTTTTTCTTCTGAAATAGAAGAACCACGTAGATCTAAAATTATACAGGTTTTTTTTAAAAAAAAAAAAAAAAAAAAAAAAAAAAAAAAACACCCAGCTGACCAGCTAGGTGTGAACAGAGCCAAATACACAAGTTGCTGAAAAATAACCCAACTCACCGAAAGTTGGGTGTGAACTTATTGGCAGTTTTACGTTGACGAAATGACGAATGCTTCTCCGAGGCTCCTGATTTCCATGAAAACCTACAATTACGACAGGAGAAGGAGGAGGACCATTATCATCAGTGCTATCATTGACTTCGAGACACTTTTTAAAAAAAAAATCGTTTAGGTAAGGACTAAATCCGTCGCTAAGATGATTTAGCGACGGATTTAGGGACAGATTCTGTCCGTCCCTAAAACCTTCGTCGCTATTTTTGCAATTGGAGCTCAACCTCYCAAACACTAAACAATTAGGGATGGATTCAGATTTGTCCCTAATTTTCCGTCACTATATGAGCTTTTTTTTGTAGTGTTTCATCCCACATTGAAAGCTCCTTCCTATACGAGTCGAAATAATCATGTCCGTTACCGCCACGATTAACAATAAGGCGTATCATATGATTAATTATCTTGAACTTGTCCTGATCCAAGACCGAGTCGAGCTCGTAGGCTCTAAGTTGTTTTGTAACATTATGTGGTTTATGTTGCACCACATAGTTGTTACAAAACATCGAACCAAGTCGTGTTATGAACTTTCTATTTTCACTCAGCTCYTCTTGAAGCACCCAATTCGAATAGGGTTTCCACCAAATTTCCTATCAATAAAACATCAAATACAACATCAAAACCCAAAAAAAWTTCAATATGATTTAACTCCTAAAATGCTCTGGATGGAGCAGCTGTTGATGTAATTAGTGAGGTTTGTTTGGTTGTTTTGTGTGCAGCTAGACTTAAGTGTCAGTGTTTTTGAACCTTATGAAATTTGATCATTTATAAAAAAAATCTAGAAGAAGACATACCTCATCTTCGAGGTTCTCAAAAACAGGGGATATTTTCTTGAGGTAACCCCCCTTTTGATCTTTTCCAAAGGTGGACGATTGCAGCTTACTTAATATCCATTTCATCATAAATGGGTCTTGAGCCAATTGCCCCTCCTCCATTTCCTTCCTCYGTGATGTGAGGCTTATGGAATCCCACAACATTTGGATGTAAACGAAGAAGAAACATTGTACAGTTAGGTCACAATCAAATTAATTTTTAAATAATAAATATAATATAATAAAGATTGATTTAAAAGCGAAAAAGAAAAAAAGAATAAGAAGGAGCTTACCACTAATAGCCATGCACAACCACCTGCTTTTTTTCTCTCACGCTCTTCTGCAAGTGATGCTGGAGGGTAGCAAGCATGGCTGCCCCCCATGCTTAAGACATACACGTCTCATTCGGATCACTTAATAATTCAAAAAATGCGGGATAAAAACGATTCCCATTATGAGACGYCATTATTATGCAGTTCACTATTAGCATCAATAGCGCTACCTTGCGCTTCTTGCATCCAATCTTGTATCTTCGATAATCTCCTTTAGCTCATCAAACTCGTACATAGCCTTCCCAAAAATAGAGATGCAATGTTGTATTCTTTGACAAGCATAGGTTTGCCATCAKTTCGGATTCTTACTACGAATAACACYTCTTGGAGTGTWACTCCTAGCACATGACCTTTGATGTTAAAGGTGTTGGAATCGAGATTGTAATATTCCAACACCTTTGACAAAAAAGGGTTGGAATCTTGATATAAGGCAGCGACAACATCTTATACAAGCCACCTAAGCCTTTGCACTCCTCTAAAAAACACTCGGAATTTTTACTTAATTGTTTTTCCATATCAAAAAGGTTCTGAAGCTTGCCAATGAATGCATAGTGGTGCGCCATTTAGATTCTGCCAAATAACAAAGCCAAATGCTCAGTTGATCAGGGCTACTATTGATGCCAAATGCACGGTTGGAGAGGAGGGAAACAATAATAACAGTACATCAAGGATAAAAAAAGACAAGCATAACCAACATGATTAGTTAAATGCTAATGATATAACAATAAAAGTTGTGCAAGTATACATTAATAAGCAAGAATGACAAAATGCTAACCTAACATAACAACCTTTGAAAAAAAAAATTCTCACTCTAGCTGAGAGCATCTCTCTCTAAGTTATTGAGAGCCTTACTTTTCTTCTTCTGTTTTTTTACTTTCCCTCTCTTCTTCTTCCTTCCCTTTCTATCACTACTGCAACTAAGTTATCATTTCTTTCTCTTACAACACGGTATTACCATATTTATGGCAAATTTTGACTGTTGTGCAACCCGGTTCACACGGTAGGGGCTAGTGATCAATGGAAAAAATGAGGATACGYCCTTCAGTCGTGACTACTCACTAGATATATATGGTGGGGGAAATTATAGATGGAAGCAATTTGAAGAAAATTAACCTAGAGAATTGGATTAACTCTTAGATCAAACATAGGCCAATTAAGGTGGAACTGGTCGACAAACTCATTTTCTTCTTTTGTGAATGCCTTGAGCACAGAGACTACCTCTTCCTTAAAAGCACCCTCAACTTCAAAGGGGCGTTCATTGCGATTTCACATTGGTTTCCTGGAGCTTCTATTAGTAATGTTATCCCTCTAGCCCAACCTATCTAGGTAATCCTTGAAGGCATTCCTTTTGAAGAAGGCAACACTATTGCAGCAAAGAGACTACTTCAATTGGTTGGAACTTTAGTGCACTTTAACTCTACTTCTGCTTCCATAACCACAAAACCTAAGGCCATTATTAGAGATAAAGTTAGAATCAATCTCTCATTCCCACTTATTTCGGGTTGCTACTATGAATTCCGGTGAGGAGAGTTTACTTAGGTATTCTTTAAATATGAAGGCATTTTGAGTTCTGCAAAAAATGTAGAAGGATTGGGCATAAACGCCCAAAATGTCAAGCCAAAGATGACACCTTGCAGAAATACTTCAAGACAAGATACAATTTGCTATCCGCCTTTAATGCAATCTTTGAAGATCCATGTGAGAGGTCCTTCTACACAAATAAAATCATTGCTCTGCCAAAACAAGAGAAATTCAGACTCTCATTCCAAATTCYGTAAATGGTAGAAGTCTGCAACCTCTGAAAAAGCTACAAGAGTGTCAAGGTTCTGCTAGCTCTGACTCTTCAGGCAGTCTAAATGAAGCAAGTTCAGCATCCTCAGGCTTCAAAAGAAGTGCGACCATTTTCTCATAAGATGACTCCTATGGCTCGGCTTGTATGAGGATCCCTATCTACAAGAGACAAAAATTTAATATTCAACCTCTTAACCTGGAAGCAGAGAGTCTGAATGAAATTTGCTCCCTAAAAAGAAAACTTTGTGATGATATGCTTGATGAAAATGGTCCATAGATTATATGATGGATACTATCCAAGGCAAACGAAAGAGTCTGATTACAACTCAAAGTCAAAGCAAACGAAGGTGCTATGTTCATCGTGAACATGCTGAACCTGGAACTAGCAAAGATGAAACCAGGAAAACAGAGCTTGATGCATTCATGGAGAAACCGGTTTCTTTACGGTTTGCATGCAAACCTGGTAAACCGGGTCTGCATCAAACACAAAATCTTTGGTGGTCAAAAAACAAGCAAAGTCTTTATTTCCTGAGACTAGCCTAGACTGTGTACCAAAAAAGGAGAAAGGCATTCAAGTGGCAGCACCAATTTATGGTGCTTCGCAGGCCATTGTAACAGGTAATTATTTCTCAACCACCTGCTTAKTCCCCACTGTCTTGAACCTATAACATAGATTCTTCCCTTTATTACCATATCTGCAAAGGAATTTTATTCGTCCTTTATTCTCGCGTATGCATGCAAATTCCTTACGTAGGGAATTTACTATACTTCATTTAGGTTGGGACAAACACCCAACCACCTCAAGGCTTCACCCACTAGACTTTATTTATACCCCCCGGGTTTCACTGGGTGGGAATCCAATAACWTCTGAATCTATATCACTTTCCTTATCTTCCTGCTCCCACTTGCCWATTATTTATAGTACAAAAATGGAACTTGCATATGTGTTCACTTCAGCAGAAAGACTCTTTTATGGGAATGAAAATTATATCAACGTGTTAGTCGGTAGTAAGGATAGGTTGTTGGTCCCCATTTCCAAATCCTTAATCCACTTAACAGATCTCACTAAAACACAAGCCCAACTAATCTTGTCCAAGCCCACTAAAGAGCCTCTACCCTTGGAGAAATGATTTGGGCTGCCTCGGATTTTTGTGATACTTCTAGTGACAGTGAAGGAAATGGGAGGCACTCTTTTGAATTCCASCAATCTCTTTCTCAGTATGCTCCAGCCCTTGATGTTCCGGAGTATGATCCACCATACAATTTGTGGACTATCCTGCGAATCCTAGRTGAACCATTCTGCAATCTCATTGCTAGTGAGGCTAACCCAGCCCCTTCAAACCCACATTTCCCTACCCCTTCAAATAGCCCAACTAAGAGTGAAGAGGAAGGACGGGAGGAACATGGTATTCATTTTGCTGCAACCATGAATATGGTGGAGGAGGGACCAAATGTCAATGTTATGGTGGTCGACACTACTGAGGTGGGAGTTGGAGTACAAGGTCTTGTGCATTTGGATAAGCAAGTTGAAGGTGTATGTGACTCACGGATAGAAGAATTTCACTCTGCTATGGAGGGTACAACAATCTTTGTCAACTCTGATGGCTGAAAAATTYAAGAATTAAGTAACAGTCAAGCTGATACTGTGAACCTTTCCTTACATTTTGAACATATGGTCAAGTATGTAACAAGTGATTCTACAAGCTTTAGGAAAAGGAGGAAGAGAAGGTTTTTTGCTGCATGGAGAGGAAATCACAGAAGAAAATCAAAGAAGAAAGGGCGCACAAACTGTTGATCAGGAAGAGGAAAGGAAGCAGAGTCCATGACAAGTTGTATGCTCTGCTTGATGAAGCTGCTGAAGTTAGGGCAATGAAAGAAGGCCAAAAGAGCAAAGGAAAGAATGTTCTTATTGAAGAACCTGATGACTCTTAAAGTGATGATGATTTTGGGTGTAGAAGGAGACAAGAGTGGATTACAATCAAACCAACCCCCTTAAGGATTACAGAAGCAAAGGTTTCACCTCCAACAACTGTTGATGGCTCAGAGGCAGGCCAAAATCCTTAAGGGGCCAAATGAGGACTTTGGCATGGAATTTTAGAGGGACTAATATAGAGGGGTCCCTTACAATTCCTCATATTAGGTGGTTAATCAATAAGATTGACCCCGATTTTGTTTTCCTCTCTGAAAACTAAGACTAATGTGTGTAATCAAATCCCAGTTTTTACTAAATTAGGCTATGTGGGTAGTGATGGTAGTGACTCATAGGGTTATGCTGGTGGGTTGTTTCTGGCTTGGCCTTCTAGAATCTCAACTACTATCTTATTTTGAAACAGCAATGTAATTGTAACCCTTGTTAATGAAGCTGACTTTTAGTACTATTTATTTTGTATTTATGGCTCCCCTTACCTTGAGGATCGAAGGGAGGTCTAGGACCTCCTCCATTCTCTTTACCTCAAATACTCAAGACCAACTTGCTACATTGGAGACTTCAATCAGATTGAGTATTCTTATCAAAAGTTGGGAGGTAATGAGTCCATACAAGGTGTTAATGATTTTACTTACTGGAAAATTGTTTCTAATGTAACTGATCTCCCAAGTGCTGGAACCAAATTTTCCTTTTGCAACAACAGAGAGCCCTCTAACACCATCTATGAAGACTTAGARAGAGCTTATGGAAACAATGAGTGGTTCACTATCTTCCCGGATTCTTATATTTGGAAAATGGACATTCTTGTTTCTAATCATGCACCTATCATTCTCCACACTATGCCTCCAAATAAAAATAAAAAAAAGACCCTATAAAATGGAAGCTTGGTGGATTGACTACAAAGATTCAGCCACTATTATTACGGATGAATGGGATAAAATGGTGCGTGGCTCCCCCATGTTCTCCRTACAAAGAAAGCTCTGGAATGTCTTATGCAGAAGTAAAAGTTGATGCCAAGATTATAATAGGAAAATTGGTATTACTTGGGACTCCTTTGAAGACKAAACACATGATCTTCAACACAATCTGGACAGTATGGATTTAGCTCAGAAATATCTCGACTACGGAAAGCTTTGTTTGTAAAAAGCACACTTCTAACACCTGTATTGGAAACAAAGAGCTAAAGATCGTTGGGATGCTTAGGGTGATCAATGTACAAAATACTTCTACAAGTGTGTCAAGACCAGAAAAGGAAGAAGTGAAATTAGAGGTATAAAATTGGACAATGAAGCTTGGATCTATGATGAGACGACTATTTCTGATGCTTTTTTTTACCTACTATCAAGACTTGTTTAAGTCTAATCACACTAAAGACCCTTTTGCTTCTACTTTTAAGAATGCTGAACATAGGGAACTTGGCTTGGAAATGTCCCAACCCTTTCTAAAGCCAGTATCATACATTTGAATCAACCTTTCTCTGATCAAGAGATTAAGGAAGCTGTTTTCTCTATGAAACCCCTTAAATCCCCTGGCCTTGATGGGATTCCACTAGCGTTTGTCCAACATAATTGGGAGGTGGTTAATAAGGATGTTTGTGCTACCGTCAATTCTTTGTTCTTTACAGGGTATCTACWCAAGGAAGTCAACAAATCTTTCATCTGCCTCATTCCTAAGGCTCACAATCCTGAAACTGTGAAAGACTACAAACCTATAAGCCTCAGCAACACTTCTTACATGATTATTTAGAAGTGCATGGTAAGAAGAATAAAGCATGTCATGGGGAATTTAATAAGTGAATGTCAAAATGCCTTTGTCCCCTCTAAGCTCATGTCTGATAATTGCATTCTTGCGCATGGAATGCTTGATGGCATCAAGAGAAGGAAGTATGGGAGAATTCATGAAACAACCCTCAAAATTGATCTGAATAAAGCTTATGATAGAATTAGCTGTGCTTTTTTGAAGGAAGTCCTGGTCACTTTGAATTTCCTTGATATTTGGATCAGATTGATTTAGCAATGTGTCTGCACTGTGTCCAATTGAGTTCTAGTTAATGGTGCCCCCTCTAAGATCTTCCACCCTAAGGCTGATATGAGGCAGGGAGACTCACTTTCACCATATCTCTTTCTTTTGTGCATTGAAGTCCTTTCCAAGAGACTTCACCAAGAACAGGTAAGAGGGACTATTAAAGGGATCAAGCTGAGCAGAAGCAGTGAAGCCATCAACCATCTGTTCCTTGACGATGATGCTCTCTTTTGTTTTAAAGCGAATAGGGGAAGTTGTTTGCACTTAAAAACAACCATTGATGACTTTTGTGACATATCTGGTGAGTTGGTTAATTTTTAGAAATCACACATTATCTTCAGTCCCAATGTTAATCAGGCTACCAAGGAGTGTCTAGGTGTGTCTCTTACCAACAAATTGGGAGTGTATTTGGGTTGCCCTATGGATGTGGATGGGAGAAACTCTGTTGCTGCTTTTAAAGAAGTGTATGATAAGTCTGTTGGTACTATCACTTTATGGAAGTAAACTCACCTGAGTTAACCAGAAAGAGCTCTACTGGTAAATTCGATCTTAGCTACCTTTGATAGCCACTTATAGCTGTCTACATGCTACCTCAAAAGGTGTTGAAGAAACTGAATAGCCTTTTTTCAACTTCTACTAGGAAAAAAGTAATGACACGAAAGGAGTGCACTGGAGAAGTCAGAAGATACTTCAACAAGAAAATGTTAATGGTGGCATAGGTTTGAAGGAAATTGAGTTATGAAATGTTGCTATCATGGGAAAACAATAATAGAGAATTTATAGTCAACCTKATAACTTAATGTGCAGGGTGATGCGCTCAAAATACATAGGTTCCTTCATTACAATGCGGGACAACAAGCTACCCTCTGCACCCTCATTTTGTGCCAGAAGCATTGCCAAAGGAGCCAGAATTCTAAGGGAAGGATGAGGTTARAGAGTTAGTGATGGGAAAAGTATTGACATTTGCAAGGATTGGTGGCTTGAGAATGCTAACATTCAGTTCAGGGCTAGCTAACAGCATAATCCTCATAAGCCTAAGATGGTGGATGACCTCATTACAAATTAGAGAAAGTGGAACACCCATATGGTTTGAAACTTTTCGATGACAAGACTGCTAAAGGAATCCTAGCTACTCACATCTCAGCCAAGGAGGACATGGACCAGATTGACTGGAGTATGAGTAATAGTGGTGTATATTCTAGTAAGTCTGGGTACAACTGGCTGCTGAGCTAAAAATCTTCAAGCATCACATCTAAGCCTTTCTCTTAGACCTTCTGGAAACAAGTTTGGAAAAGCAAGATGACTTAGAGATGGAAATGGTTTATTTGGAGGAGCGTTCATAATTGCCTTGCCACAGCAGATAACTTAAGAAAGAGGGGTATTTCAATCGACACAAGATGTTACTTCTATRAGCAGGGAGAGTCTATCAATCAAATCCTGAAAGACTATGAGGTTGTTAAACACATCTGGGTTGCTTCTCCTTTGGGTTTACYGTTCCCCCATGATTAGAAGATAGAGTTTAGGGATTGGTTACAAAATTTATTCTTATATCTAAATAGGCATTCTAATAATGTCTAGGTTTGGTTGGTAGCAATGTCTTAGACATTATGGTGCTACAGGAACGATAGGATTTTTAGAGGAGGTATTGTTGATCCTACACAGATTATACTAAGAATTAATTGAGAGTTTCAACGTTGGAGAGAGGTCTTTGATGGTAATGCCAACACAAGGAAGCAATGACAATAGACCATTAATCATTAGGTGCAAGAAAGCTGGAGTAATGATCACACATGTCTTGAGTGCCAYTTCAAACTCCTATTCGATGGGGCTTGGAAAGAGAAGAGGGATGACCACTGGCGTGCTGCGATCGGATGGTGCGTCCTGGATAATAATATGATCAACTCAATGAAAGGAATGAGAATCTTTACAACCTCCRGAAATCAAGCTGAAGCTTTCGCTCTACTCGAAGGATTGAAGGAAATCAGGAAGCTAACTGATAGAGCTGAGGTGTTCACTYACTCTTTAGAAATAATACACTCACTTCACCATCCTAAAGAAGCAAGGAGGGAGTGCAAGAATATCCTCATGGACATTTTAGATATTTGTTGTAATTGTTTCTTTTCAATTCGTATTTGCAAAGTTCCTCTTAGTTTAGTTAATAAGGCGCATGTACTTGCCACTAAAGCAAGGAAAGGTGCCTTCTACTGTGTTTGTTYTTTGTCTCTTCTACAAAAAAAAGACAAAATGCTAACCTGCTGCTCCTAATACCACTAGTGACTTTAAAACAGCTAAATTTTATAGGTGTGTAATGTACTTGATTAAAGTATAATTCTTCCAATGGTTGACATCAACATTCAATGACTCATGATGTACAAAATATCGCAAGGGAAGCCAAGGTATGATGAAATTGGTATGAAACCATTATTAGTTCACCCAAGCTGGTAGACTTAGATGCTTGCGAGCTCCAAATCAYAATTTGAAAAGGGCGGGAAAGCATCATAAAAGAACACAATACAGTTTTTCAATTGATAAACTCTAAATTTGTTAGCAAAGACGAAAAAGCTAATGTCTTGAATGACCAACAGCACCAAACCACCTATATGAAGATCTGCAAACCAATTAACCTCAACTCTATCCCATAAAATAGAGAAGAAAAAAAAGGAGAATGAACCTTGATGTGGTTCAAGGAAGACGCGTGATGAGTGGCGCAAGGGAGCCGCGGGATGAGTGGTGCAACAAAGATACCTTAGTGATGTTACTTTCTGTGATGGTTTGGGTCGAATCTATTATGGTTCAAGGGAAAATAAATAACCTAAATGGGTATGATATGGGTTTGAGAAGGCCAGGTCTACTTACTCAGAAGTTTTCACTTTTGTTTGAAGATGTTGCATAATTAGAACTCAAGTTGACATAGAGCAAACACAATTTTTACACAAACATGATCAATTATTGGAAGTTTGTAACTGTAGACACCTAAAATTYTCTCCCAAAACTAAATAGTAGATGAGTAAAAGTACGACATTTCGAAATAGATTTGATTCRGGAAGTCGCGACAAAATTCATTTGCACAAATCGAATTAAAGTTGAGTTTGAAATCATACGCCGAGAGCCCACTAATAGGCGGAAAGTATTTATTTTTATTTATTTTCATTATTTTCTATTTTTAGGCTTTTTTCTTTATTTTTAAGATTTTTTAGAATATTTTCTATAGGTTATTTCTCTAATTTCATTTTGTTTTTCTCATTTTTCTTAGTTCGCCAATATTTTTAGATTATTTTTCTAATTTTTCTTTGATTTTCTATGATTTTTATACGTTTTATAAAATGATTTTCGAAAATAAATGAATTCYGAAATTCTTAGACAAATCCAGATAATTAGGGAATGATTCGGAATATTCTAGAATATTAATCTTGTCCACCAACTTCGTCCAAAGTGGATAAAGGTTATTTCGAATAACAAATTAGATCCAAAAGATATAGACGCAAAAATTCCCAAAGATATTAGAGAAAAGATAGATAGAATCAGTCTTTGCTATCTTATCCTTCCCCCCAAAACACCAATAAATACATGCTCTTGGTGCTTATTTGAACATCAACAAAAAAATCAGCTTCAATCAATGAATACCATAATACGTAGTGCAATCCAAAGCTCTCAAAAGTCTCTCTATCATCCAAATTCAATCCACAAACACAAATCACTCTCAAAAGCAAAAGTCCCTCGAATTCATCACAGCTTTCGGAGTCTTATCTTTGCGGATTTAGGTATAAWTTCTGAGGATATTCAATCAAACTTTCTCTCTCCTATTTTGTTATTAATCTTGATTAATATAATTCATTGAATTTTGTTTTGCTTTTGGTTTTTAATCATGTAAATTCATTCGTTTTCAATCGCTTTCGGCTTATCACAATCGTTTTGATTATAACTGTCAATGCTAACGATTTTCTTTATTGTGATAAACAATTCAATTTGAATCAAAGCTTTTGACAATCTAATCTTGCTTTGTTTTCTTTTGTGTTGGTAGCGATACAAGGTAAGTTGATTTATATATATTTGAATATTGATTTCTATATATATTATTTCTTGATCTTTGCGCCTATGACTCTTTCTATTGCTTAATCAAGACCGGAATTTGCTTGAATCACATTAAATTCAGATTAATTATGGACAATCGGATTTTAGGTACCATATTAATTTGATTAATTCGAAGTGGTCACAATCYTTAGGGTAGGTAGTAATGCTTGCTTAATAGAAATCAACTCTTGTTTTATTTTTAGTGCGCTTTCTAAGATCAAATCGATATGCTCTTTGAATTCAATGATAGATTATGATTAATGGAACTACAATGAGACCGAGTAGAGGCTGCTACATACGGGCGGATTGGYTCAAAAATCTCTTCCGTACATGTCACCYAACCAACACTTTAGTTACCAGACCAAATAGTGGGGCCATTAATTTGGCACCGATGTTTCGGGCGTCCGTGATTAACCTGTATAGGCACGCTGGCGATCCCCTCTACCGACAACACACCCCAACGCACACTCACGTACGCTTTTAATTTAAAATCGACGTAGGACGTAGGCCCGACGAGGGCACACGCCTACAGTAACAGAGAATAATCTTGGGTAGTGTATGAAAATCCTAGCCTACTGTGGGCTAACTGCATTCAAATGTATATAACTAATAACAATAACAAAAGATAAATTTCAACATTGGTAAGGATGACAACAAGACCATTTAATTTAAAGCAGCATTGTCACCAAATTGGATCTAACTTGAAACAAAAAGTCACAGCAATTTGAGCCTAACTCAAACAAAAAATTCGAACCAATGAACAAAAAATTGAAACAAAGTAGGAAATAAAACAAATTAGCAAAAAATTGAACCAATAAGTAGAAAATCGCACAATTATAAACGAAATTGAAGGACAYATAAAGAGAGAAAGAATACCTCAAGAAAAAAAACCCTAACTGAGTGAAGTGAAGGGTAGAGCGAACAATTTTGTTTGTCAATGAAGGGAGAAGCCTAGAACAAATTAGCAAAAAAATTGAACCAATAAGCAGAAAATCGCACAATTATAAACGAAATTGAAGGACAAAAAAAGAAAGAAAGAATACCTCAAGAAAACAAAAACCTGAATGAAGGGTAGTAGAACAAACAATTTTGTTTATCAATGAAGGGAGAAGGTGCGAAAGGGAAGTGACAGAGAAGATGACGAAGCAAACGCAGTAAATTATTTTATTTTATTTTATTTATGAATGAATTGTTGAAGGGAGAAACATGAAAGGTAGGTGTGTTGTGATTTGTGACTTGGTGAGGTTTGTGACTTAATTTTTTTTCTTTAAATTACTGAAAATCTGAATATTTGAGTGAAATTAGTTTTTAAGGTTCGAGTTCGGCTCGATAGCTTGATAGCTCGATTTAGCATATAGTTCATGAACCCACCATCACCATCATCATAAGATTTGAAAGAATGATTTGTCATAAATTATTATTGATAATTAACACTATATATATACAAGTAAAACCTAGGTTAAACTATACAAAGATATTAAAAATATACAAAGATATTCTAGATAATTACTTAATTAATTTACATAATTATTTAATTTATTTACATAATCTACCACACCCCCGCAGTCGAAACGGGAGGTTCCCTAACGTTGAGTCTGAGACGAAAATCATCAAATAAGATCTTCAGGATACTTTTGGTGAAAATGTCAACAATCTGATAACGAGAAGGAACATGATGAACACGAACTTCACCCTTTTGGACCTTCTCACGAACAAAATGAATWTCCATTTCAATATGCTTGGTGCGCTAATGTTGAATAGGATTGCTAGACAAATAGATGGCACTAACATTATCACATCACACTAGAGTTGCTTTAAAAATAGGACAACGAAGTTCAATCAACAAATTCTGAATCCAACAAGACTCAGAAACTACGTTCGCGACACCCCTATACTCGTCTTCAGCACTCGATTTGAATAAGAGCATCATATTCTTCTTGCATAGCAACTTTCCAATTAAGGTCACGGATGGCGTGAATCGAATTTTTCGGAATGTGAGATAGATATATCGAAAGAAACATGTAGAGCATGATATTTAGGATTCGGCTTTGAAATCCCATGTTTACTCCTAGTAGTCATGGGGTGACTAGATGTTTGAGGAGGAAAATGTGCTGGATTTGATGAAATTAAGGCTGGAGTGGGCTGCCCACGTGAGGTAGACAGACCAAAAGTGGAGTCCTGAAATGGAGTTGGGCTGGGAGATGCTAGCGGCCTAGTTGACAAATTGGGTGAGTGGGTAGGAGGCCCATCGTGAGCAGAAGGCTCATTATGGGCTAGATTGGACGAGTTAAGTCCCAGAGAAAGAGAAGAGACTGATCCACTTGGGTCAATGATAGYAAGAAGATTTTGACGCAAAAGTGGATTGATTTACATAATTAATTAATTTATTTACATAATCTTTCAAGATTGATTAACAAACCATCACCATCATATATGTGGAAGTGCTTCTTCAAGGTTCGTGCTAACATCTAATATTGTGATGTTGCTAAGATGAAGGCAAGGGGAACTGCAGAACAGGTAGTTGCTGGTACTGGTCTAAAGGTTGAGACCACTCCTACTGTTCAKACTACTATTTTTGCTACTGRTGGACAGACATCTACTGCTGCTACTGGTAAGGGTTCTATTGTTAAGGGATCAGTTGCAAAGCAGTCTGAGGAAGATGAAGAAATTGACCTCGAGGAATRCACTAATTCTTCTGTAGATGGGAGTCAGAATGAGGATGAAGGTGATGAACCTGAAGATGATGATGAAGAGGAAAAAGAATCCGACCCAGATGCTTCAGAGGACGAGATGGAGGATGAAGAGGATGATGATGATGAGTGATGATCTGTTCTAGCTTCTATTCACCTCCCCCTTTCTATTGAACTGCTTTTGGTTATCTGTTTTCCATGCCATTTTACAAGACATTGTTGATGTAATTTGGTTCCTGTTTAACTTTGCTGAACTATTGCCCTGCCTGTTTATTTTGTTTTTGGGATTGTGAAATGTGAAACTAACAGGTTTATGCAGATTATGGTATGAATTMGTAGTTGATGCTACCCTTGGGTTGAAAACGATATCTTGTGCATGTTCTTTATTCTGTGAATGCTTTTTAATGATGCCAAAAGGGGGAAAACAGTTAGAAGTTCTGGAAGCCTTTGTCTAGCTTAGATTGAGTCAGTTTAGTATAGTTGTACTTGAGTCACATCTAGATGATTCTCTTAAAGAATATGATTCTGGATAGTTTGTTTTATTGCTTTCATAGGAAATAACCACGTTAGTTGGTTGTTTCAATTAGAGTCGAAAAAATCATAAAAATTGAAAAAGACAAAAACTAGTACCATTGAGATAGAGTTGTTTTCGCATATAACTTGTTGTTTGCAGGAACTTCTCACAAGGTTTGTCATCATCAAAAAGGGGGAATTTGTTGAAATCCGCCTAGTTTGGAGTGAGAGCAATAAACAGTTGCAATACAGTACATGGTGGATGTATACTAGCTGATTCTACAGTTGAGATAACTGTATCTGGCTAAGATGACATAATGCAAACAATTATATGATGCAATGATGATATGTGTTTGCTATAGGAATCCATCTTATTGAAGCACGAAAGTCCTCAAGAAGCTCGAGAGACAAAGCTTAATAATTCAGGAAACTTCGATTTGGAAGACAATGAAGTTAGTTCTATGGATTAAAATCAAGATTCTTCTTGTGTATAAGTTGCAAAAATGGTGTTTTGATGCATGCTATCATTATTGATTGACAGCGATTGGCTGTTAAACTTTCTTCTTAGACTTGAAGCAACTAAATCTCCGTTGGTGTTGTTTGACTTTGACCCTACCAATTGGAAACAGTTGTCTGTTCTCACAACACGAGCCTCTTGTCAGCAAGAAGAAGATTTTGGAAGTTTTCTTAAAACGATTTTTGGAAACGGTTCAAGATCGATCTGTGTCGAATATATGTTGGATATATCTGATATTGAGATAAAATTAAAGTGACCAAAAGTTATACATACGTTATATTAAGATAATTATCTTAAGAGACTTTCTAAAGATAGTAAAGATATTATATTTATTTATCTCCTTATGATTTCGTAGGGTTGCATAACCCAAGCAATTGTAGGCCTTTGCTATAATATTCGATGGCATTATAGATCTCACGAAAAAACTCTCTCACGCACGTTCTTAAACGATTTATTTTGAGAAAGATGAAAGAAAGAGAGAAAGCCTCAAGCTAAGGTCAAGCAAATAAAATTCAAACACACGATGTGCTCAATTGAGCGATAATTATACTCTTGTAAACTCATCAAAGTGAGTAATTCAGGGAGATCGAGTTGTGATTGAATCACCAACGAAGGGGTTGGTGATTGGYTAGCTTTTGATAGTTCATTAGCGAGTGCTTGTGAGTTCAAGTGCGAAATCAGCACACTTAYGTTGAGTGTGGGGTGACATTGTGTGTGTGAGTTCACATACATTGTGAGTGAGGGTTGCTTTGATTATTTCGAAGTAGATTTAATAAAAGTAACTAGGGTAGGAGAATGTAGCCCAGAGTTGGGTGAACCTCGATAAATTTGATGTGCCTTTATTATTCTTGCTTGATATTGTTCTACATACTYTTCAACACTTATTCCGCTACGAGACCAGTCTAACTGGTCTACTCTACTAGAACAGTCCATGGTCGAATATTTTAATAGGCACTCAATTCACCCCCCCTCCCCCCCTCTTGAGTACCTTCAAAAAACCTTTAATTGGCATCAGAGCTTAAGCTTCTTGTACAATAACACCTAGAGAAGTAAATCATGAGTACTCAAGAGATGCAAGCTATTGGATACGATAGCAAAACTCCCAAGTTCAATGGAAAGAACTATGCCTTGTGGAAGAACAGAATGCAGAACATCATCATGGGCATTGACTATGAATGTTGGATGATTGTGAAGAACGGTCCAGCCATGGTCTAGCAGATTGACTCATCAGGTGTGGTTCATGAGAAGAGAGAAAGCGAATATACAAGCACAAATTACAAGACACTGGAGAAGAATGCTAAAGCCATGTCCATCCTACAGCAAGCCATTGTAGAGAACGAGACCAACAGGATCTCAGCATGTCAGWCAGCCAAGGAGATCTGGGATACCCTAGAACTTGCATATAAGGGTACCAGCGAGGCAAAACATTCTAAGATTGATTTACTTATGTCAAAATATGAAGCTTTCAATATGAACAAGAARGAGAATATCAATTATTGTTTTGGACGCTTCATTACTATAGTAAATGATCTAAAATAACTTGGTAAGAACTTTACTGACAAGGTATTGGTAAGGAAGATGCTTAGAAGCCTTACAAGTGCTTGGACAGCAAAGGTGACTGCAGTGTATGAGGCAAAAGATTTAACTGTTCTCACACTAGAGAAGTTATCGGGTCCTCATACAATCAGATGTTGTTGAGCTCAAACAGAAAATACCCGAAGGTAAATCTACACTCAAGGTAACAGTGATGAAGTATAAGAAAGATACATTGTATATGCACCAACGTTAAAGTGACACTTTTAGAATAACCAAGGAAACTTTGAAGGGTATAGAATTTGTAAGATCATCTTCTTAACTAGCAGGTTGTTTCAAGTGATGAAGTGGCTCTCACTCAAAAACTATCCCTAGTGTAGTGATAATGCAAAGCATGAAAAACGAAAAGAAAGCGTTCAAGAAAGCTAGTGCATTCTTGTTGGCAACCTGCTGACTAATTCAGATGAGGATGGAGTCTCATCAATAAGCTAAAGTCTGTATACTGGCTTTCCTGAGAACAGGTTCCTCAAACTAGTTCAAGAGAACAGAGTTAGAACGGATTCTCCATGGCCAAATAAGGAGAACTCAGTTCAAACATGGTAGCACTCTCAAAATTCGTGAAGATATGTATTATGAATAAGTATGAATATGCTGAATGTTTGGAACAATATGCTTGATTGAGATCTGGCTGTTAAGTATCTGCTTATAAAGAAGTGTAAAAAGTAACCTTAGAATGAAAAATCAGAATGGTGAATGCTAGTCGCTAGTTGTTCACTTTACATGATCTGTTCTGCAATTAAACGATGAAAAAGCCAATATAAGCTGTAGCACGTGTACCGTGAGTTGATTGGAAACAGTTAAGTTCACACACTCAGTCAATTATTTTTCTA